>JADGJU010000403.1:0-10626 GCA_026937265.1 Coelomomyces lativittatus
CATGAACCTATATATCAAAGTTAAAAATTAAATTGAATATCAAAAGAAGGATTTGTAGTTTTATTTACTATCAAACTATATCTATATCATTGAAAAATTTAAGAATATATATATAAATATATAAAAAATGGAAACTATGAATTCAAAAAAGTGAATGGAAAAGAGAAAATTATATAAATAAATGAATAAAGTAAATCCACCACCTTTTATTAATGGAAAAAAATTCCCTTTGACTTTACTTTTTTTTACATCGTTATCTTTTTCTATTTCTTTCTTTTTTAATTCCTTTTCTTTTTTAAAAAGTAAGTATTTTTTTTTTTTTTTTTAATTAAAAGAAATTTTACCCAGCTTAAAATATAATGATCAGAAAAAGGTTTCTTGTATTTAATCCCATTTATTCTTTTAGTACCACCTAAAAATGAAGAAGTAGGAGTTTTTTCACTCTTAGTAGTAACATGGCTTTTTTAGTTCTTGTCTTGCTATTTTATTTTTCAATTTTTCTCAGTTTATTCCATTCTTAAATGGGTCAATGATTTTCTAATTTTTTGTCAGCTCCCTTCCACTTAGTCTTCCTTTTTTTATTTTATTTTTATTTTTATTTTTTTTTTTTTCGGGCTTTTTTCATTTCATTATTTCTCAATTTTCTTTTCTTCTTTTTTTCTATTTTCTTTCGCTTCCTATACTTCTCCTGCCAACCATATTTTGTGAATTTCTCAACTATGGCACAATCTTTTTCTGAATGTAGATTATGCAATAATAGAAATGCAGAAATAACAATCACTTGTTCGGCTTGCAAATCAAGGTGTAGGTAAACTTTAAAGGGATCTTTGATGTTCTCTAGAACTTTGTCCCAAAGATTTTTCATTCGCTTGTTTGATGTTTTCTGTGTTTTCGTTCATTTTTACTATATTAATTTGAATAAGCTAATAGAAAATGAAAGAAAACCCAGAAGATTTCGTTAATGTTCAAAAAAAAGGAAATAAATAAAAACTTGGTAAATACTTATAGTTAATGCTAGAAGTTGACGAACCTCAAAAAAAAAAAAAAAAAAAAAAAGAAAAAGATAGAAAAAAGAATGAAGAAAGAGGGAACGAACCATCGAACGATGAAAGGAAAGAATATGAAATGTTAAAAGAAAAAGAAACAACCTTACTCAAAGAAAATATAAAAATAAAAAAGAAAAAGAAAAAGAAAAAGAAAAAGTTTTCTCAACTTAGAAATAGAAATTCAAACCTTTTTAAAAATTTTACTTGAATTTATTAACTTTCGAAGCGTTGTGTTCCTTGATGAAAATTTAATAGACCATCAAATATGTTTAGGATTTACGGAAGAGCAGAAAGTACTAAGTCGAACCTATAACTGGTTATGCAGAAATTGTCGAAGATGCTTTATTTGTTATCATAAACCAACCCCAACGGTCCTTATTTTACATGTTAAATTTTACACATTACTCTATACTCAAAACCATTGATTTCCTTTTCTTCGTTATTGTTGTCCCCTTCGTGAGCTGAAACATCGAGTTTTGAAAAAAAATTGATCATGAAATTTTAACTTTTAATTGGAAATACATCAAACTTAAGGAAAAAAAACGAAACTTAAGCATATAATTTCCAATTTTTACTCAAGTTTTTATGTCGCTATATTGCGATTGTGCTTTTTTTTTTTTTTTTGGTAGCATAGTAATGATTCGATCGAAACAGCCCAACTTCTTCAATGTTACGGCTGCGATCGTTCCATTCATTTTCCGGGATGTCTAAATGCGGAACTATCGAGTAATGGTACTGTTTAATTCTTTTTTGGGACTAATTTTCAAGAAATCTTGAATTGTATGAAGTGGCATGGTCCTATTGAAGTTCTTTAGAGGTCTTTTAGAGCTTCTTCGTTTTTTTTTTTTTTCTACTTTTTTTTTTCTCTCTTTTTTTTTTTGAAACACATACGTAATCCTTCGGAAATATAGCATGTTGTCATCAGCATACTATGCAGGTGTATACAGAAATTCTCCGTTTCTTTCAACCTCCACTCATAAAGTAACACCTACTTGCGAGGAAATCAATCTTAAACAAATAACTCTTTAATTTAATTTAAATTAAAAAAAAAAAAAATCCATTTTTATATTTATTTGAGAATTTGCAATGTTGAAGACTATCATCATTCACACTTCACTTTTATTGATATATTATCAACTATTTTTAATGTACCATAATTTTTTTTATCATTATTTTTTTTCGTAGGTCGATTCAAGTGCTATATTTGTTTGTCCAAGCCGTTACCTCAACCTCATTTTCCGACTCATTTTTTTTTAGAGCTACCCGATTTTCATCGGTTTTTTAATGGTCAACTGACTTTAGATGAAGCCAACAATCTACCCTTCACCCCGGGTCCATTAGATATAAAGAGATATCAAAGCAGTGTAGGAGGCGAAGTGACTCGATTTCCACGCAATAGCTTGTACCGTTCAAGATCTCGTAAAAATATTGAGCAGATCCGAATTGGTAATGGTTTGAAAATAAAAACTTGGTATTCAGCACCTTACCCTGAAGAATATACAAAAAGTAAACTTTTATATTTATGTCCAAATTGTCTGAAATATATGCCCTCCGAGTTCGTGATGCAACGCCATTTAAAAAAATGTCCTCATCATTTTCCTCCTGGAAAAGAGATCTATAGAGATTCTTTACTTTCTGTTTTTGAAGTCGATGGTAAAAAATCCAAGGTACCGAAAATAATTGTTGGCACTTCCTTTTTTTAGCTTAATTTCACTATTTTCTTAAAAAAAATTATAAAAAATTATAAACAGATTTGAATCATCAAAATGAAATCATTAGTTTTAAATTTCTGCCTGTTTTCCCGCCCAACGTCATCCTCCTTTCCCCTTCAAATAAAAAATTAAAACATTTAAATTTAAAAATTTAAACTAAAAAAAAGCCCTAATTTCTTCAAAAAAAAATTTTGACTTTGGAAAAAAAAAAAAAAAAAATTGTAAATGCCATGTTATTTAAATTTTCAATTTAGGTCTATTGTCAAAATCTGTGTTTGCTTGCAAAAATGTTCCTAGATCATAAAACTTTGTACTATGATGTCGAGCCATTTTTATTTTACGTGTTAACAGAACGACGTGGCGCCCGCTTTGATACGGTAGGTTATTTTTCTAAAGAAAAAAAATCTTTAGCTGGGTACAATTTGTCATGTATAATGACCTTACCACCGTATCAACGGAAAGGCTATGGTCAATTTTTAATTGAGCTAAGTTATGAATTATCTAAGCATGAAGGTTGTTTTGGATCTCCAGAAAAGCCGTTAAGTGATTTGGGACTCTTTAGCTACCGCTCGTATTGGAGAAATCAAGTGTTTAAAGTACTTTTAGATCATCTTCAAGATACACTTTCGATTCGCGATATTTCATTGGCTACCGGGATGACGTGTGATGATGTGATTTCTACTTTGCAGCGTTTTAATTTGTTGCTCAAAACTACTACGTACACTATTCAAGTTGATAAAGAATTTTGTCTGCGTACTTTGGAAACCATACGAGCAAAAGGATATCATTCTTTACATAAAGAATGCTTAAGACTTTGATTTTATATTCTCTCTCTCTCTATCTTCCTCTTGATATTACCTTTATTTGTATTTATTACATATTTATATATTTTTTTTATGTATTATTTTAAATTTTTCTTTTCTTTTTTCCTTTTTTTCATTATTTCTTTTTTTTATTTTTCTTTTCTTTCATGTTTTTTGCCTGCTTGACAAAACTTACACTAGAAAATATTACATTAGCATATTATCCAAGAAAAACACATTTTTTAACAGTTAGGATTAAAAGGAAAGATCGTGAGTATAACATCTTAAAATAAAATAAAAAATTAAATAAATATATGAGAAGTACAGCTCAACAAGGAAAAGGTAGGGAAATAGACTGTATCTTTCCTTTACTTTAATCAGCGATTGCAAAGTACTTGAAAGGGATCCGCTACCTACATTTAAATGTGCTCCACATAAAACCAGGAAAGATGTAATATATATTTAAGTAAATTTCTGTATCGCGAAATGCGATAAACGATACTATGAAGGGACCTTTCGGATATACGAGTGCACTTGCTTCCATTTTTACTTAAAAAGAATCGATTAAAATTCAATGAATTTCTATCAGTTTAAAAAAATAAGGAAGCTTAGAGAAAAAGTTCTTTTTTTTTTTTTTTTTTTTTTTTTCACATTTAATGCACTTTTCACACAAAAATATGCTTACCGATACGAATTTATTGAAATGTAGGAAAATTTAAATAATTTTGTGTCAAAAAAAATTGGTCTTTTCATTTGAATAGAACTATTTCTCTTGCAATGTGCTTAGCCACATGTAAGAAAAGAAAAAAAGAAAAAAAAGAACTTAAAATTAAGAAATCGAATTTGTACATATAGACAAAACAATTCAGTGAAAGAAATCCATTAAATAAATACTTTTATATAGATATAAAAAATTTAAATAAAGCAACAAAGCAGAATAAAATGAATGATAGTAGTGTACAAGATTACGAATGGAAATCATGACGGACAGAACTAACTTTTAATATGAAAAAGAAAAATTAAATGGAGAAGGAGAGGAAGGGCAATAGATGGTATAAAAAAACTGTTCGCACTATGATTCTGGTACCTATAAAAATAAATAAGACTAAAAAGCTCCATATCGAGATGAAAACGAAAGCAAGAAATATAAAAGAAAAAAGGCATTTTACTTATGTAAAATGAAGGGTGCATTTAAAAACGAAATTTAAAAAAAAAAAGAAAGAAAGAAAGAAAGAAAGAAAGGGGGAAAGGAAAAAGCACACCACATAGTGAGAATAGAAATTTAAATATAGGGAATAAATAAATTATTTATCCTTTGAGAAGATGTTTAAAGTAACACAATACCTTAGACCCTTTTTTTACTGTTTTTTTTTTTTACTGTTTTTTTTTTTTTTTTTTTTTAAGGGAAGGCCTAGAAATTCTACAGCAAGGTCAAAAACTTATGTTGGACCAAAGTTCTACTACCATAAAATAAAATGAAATAAAATAAAAAAAAAATGGAGAAGAACACGAAGAAATAGGGATTATAAAAATGGGAAAATATGTGAATAAATACACGAGAATTTATCAATGCTAATTATGTAGACAAAATAAGGAAACAATTTGAAATGAAAAAAAGAGGGAAGAAAAAAATAATCAAAGCTTTACTATATTCGCAGCTTCGATAAATTGAATAAAGAGAAAACTAGACATAGTAAGAAAGAAAGGTAGAGCTTTCATGAAACAAGTAATTTTCTATCTGAAAAGAGTAATGAAATTCATGAAAAGAAGAAAAAGTCAAGAATTAAAAACAAAGGAGGAGGGAAAGTAAAGTTAAATAAAATAAAATGTCGTACAGATAAATCAACAAAATGAGAAATGAGAAAACAAAAGTAAATAGGCAGGTAAAAGAAAAAAAAAAGTCACGAAACATTTATACAATGAGAAAAGGAAAAGGGAGACAGAAATGGGGAAAAAGCAGTAGAAGCAGGAACATGCAATCAACAGAACGGATAAAGATTAATTGAAGAAAAAAGAAAATTAGAAAGGAGAATGTGGACAATACCTCGAGAAAAATATTAAGAGTTTTCACGGTAAAATTAAAGAAAAAAATTAAGAGTTTTCACGGTAAAATTAAAAAAAAAAAAGAAAAAAAAGATAATGGGAAGTTTTTTATATGGTTGAAAAGATAAACAAGTTGTTGGTAGCAGCCACAGCTATTGAATTTTCATTAGGATGCCATGAAGCATGTAGAATTTTTTTTTGGAAATCTGGAGGGGCAAAATCGGTGTTAGGACGACGAATTGCAGCAGAAGATTTATTTCTATTGGACCCAACTCTTTTAGCCTTAAAAGCGGATTTATCTGCTTGAAGATAAGTAGGAGGATGGCCTAATTTCGTTGAATAGACTTGGAAGAAGTTGTTATATGAGCCAGTCAAAGCATAACTGTACAAAAGTATAGTATGGAATTATACCAAAAAAAAAAAAAAAAGAAAAGAAAGGTAAAGTATTTAATTAACCAATACGAAAAAAAAATATGAATGAAACTTTTTTGCATGTCAAGGTAAAAATGAATTTAATTAATAAGAAAATAAAATGTCCTCTGTGACAGTATTATGTAAAAGATGTAGGAAGAGAGGACAAGATAAAAAAAAAAAAAAAAAATTAAGACCCTACTTTGAATCACCGCTGAAGGTGCACTCGAATTTATCGAAGATAAAGTCGCTTTCATACAAATCACACAATTTCGACTGTAGATGGTTATGAATATAAACCGTTTTCACTGGTTTTTTTTCCATATTGACATCCCATAATTTCATGGTCATATAATCTCTGGACAGGATATATCGACCATCATGGCTAAACTTGACATCCGATATGGACGAAATGATATCAGTAAAAAAGGTTTTAGAGCTGGGATCTTCGGGTTCCAAGAATACTAAATAAATTTAAACAAAAGAAATGAAGTTACACGAAGTGAGTGTCAAATTAAAAATGCTCAGATATGGAAAATAGGAAAAAAAGAAGAATTCATAGAGTACAAACACGAGGGGCAAATATATATACAAAATAAAATAAAATAAAAAGTAAAGTAAAGAAGAAAAAAGTAAGAAAAGAATATACATAGGTAAAATAAGCTTTATCTAAAAATACCTTTAGCACTCTTATCACAATACGCAGAAGACCGCATATCTGCAAATCGAATCGCACCCTTGCTAATACTATACATAAAATAATTACAATTAATTGGGTGAAATTCGGCTGCAGTTATTACTTCACTTAAATCTTCCATATTGGCAGGCTTGATATCCACAATATCTAAATTTTGAAAATTAAAGAGTTGAAGAAGTTTTTTTAATTATATTTAAAAATAAAAAAAGAAAGAAAGAAAGAAGGAAGGAAAGAAACGAAAGGAAGGAGAATTAATCAGATTTCATGAAAGAAGAAACAATACCATGTGAAAATTAAAAGAGAAGTCAAGAGAAAAAAAATAGAATGCAAGAATTTAAAAGAAATACAGGAAAGAAGGGAATGAAAAATGGATGCTACATCCCATTTTTATTTTTTACATACTAAAAGATTGTTCAGAGACATTAAAATTCCATAAATTAATTCTTAAATCATCTGCAGACAGAAACGTTTCACCATCAGAATTCACTGAAATAGAATTGATATGATATACGTGGGCATTCGAATACACTTTTCTGGCCACTGCAGCAACAATGGTATCATGATGCGTCATGACTGGTAGTTTTAAGTCGGCTGGTTTTAATTGAGGAGCAACATGACGATCAGGGATATTACAATCGGAAACAACTTTGAATGCTTTTTCATAGACTTTCCATAGTTTGATTGTTTTGTCTAAATAAACGGTAAAAAAATATTAAATTAAAAAAATAAAACACTTTATCTAAAAAAAAGGAATTGAAATGTAACTTAAGTTATGACAAAAGTATGAAACCAAACGACTACGCTACCATTTGTAGACAGTAAGAAATGAGCCGCATTCTGTCGTTTAAGCCATTTAATTTTATTGATTTTTTCTTCGATTTCCAAACTTTTCAGGTAATCGAATTCAGGCTCATGAGACTGAAATTCAGTGTAAAACTTGTATTCGCATTCTTTTTTCTATACATGAAAATAAATTTAAAAAAAAACATGGTAAGGAACGTTAAACGAATTGAAATAGAGCAATCTATTAAAAATGACATAGGTTGCTGGAAAAAAAAAAGATAAAAAGATAAAAAGATAAAAAGATAAAAAGATAAAAAGATAAAATAGGACATACTCCTTCGTTCCTTTCAAAAAGAACTACACGTCCTCCTCTATCACCAGTGGCTAAATACACCCCTGTATGATCAAACTCAACCGCGGAAATAATGTCGGCTAACAGTTAAAATAAAGGAGAAAAAAGCCGAAAGCCGAAGTTATTGCCAGCACCGTAAAACCAAGATTTTTAAAAAAGAGAAAACGGGAGAAAACATGAAATTTAAAAAAAGATCCAAGAATCCAGTGAAAAAAAGAAAGTAAGTAAAAAAATAAAATTTAAAAGAAGATACAAGAATAAATTGAAGGAAAAAAAAAATTGAAATAAGGCCGATAATTTTAAAAAGAGAATAAGAGTAGAAATAAGATGAGAAACGAAAAAAAAAGAAAGGATGTTAGAGAAAAGAAAAAAGTTAAGGAAAAAAAAAAAAAAAAAATTGATTTCCATATAATGATTCACAGAGTTCGCAAAATTCACGCAATTCATTAAAAAAAAAAAAAAAAAAATGAAAGAAAAAGAATAACGAAGTTCCAGTGCAAACAGTAGTGTAAAAGATGGAAAGAGATTCAGGTAAAAACACGTTAGTAATCCATATTTATATGAAGAGTTTTTTTATTTACACTCATTTTCATTCGCAAAAATAAATGCTAGACGATAAAGTTTCCAGAACAGTTTTAAATTTAAAACAGAATGAAGTGTAGGATGAAGAAAAAGATATGAAAAAGTAGAACAAAAACAGCATAAAACTAATAATCACGAAAGAAACAAACCAACAAAAAAAAAAAAAAAAATCGAAATTTTAAAGATCCCCTATACTTTTTGTAGTAAATTGCAAAAATACGAGCTAAATTATTTCTATTCCTTTTTAAGTTTTCAATTTACGTTCACTCCATGACTTTTTAATTTTTTTCTTAAAAAAAAAACAAAAGATTTAAATAGAAACAAATAGAACGATTAATGTAATGTAAAATACGTTAATACAAAGTAGTGATGTACTTACCATCAGTAATTTCATTTAAGTCTCCTTTGTCACCAAAACATTGAGTAAATTTCCAATTTAGATCAGATTCTGGATCCATAGTAGGTGGTGTTTAAGCTTTGAAATAGTGCTGAACGATGAAAAGATTTTTAAAAAGTGGAGTTATTTATATACAAAAAGTATATCAACGGATGACACTACAATGAGAGGAAACGCTTTAATCTTGAATGGATCCAAAAAAAAAAAAAAAAAAGGTTTTTTCGATTAATATATATAAAAGACGAAAAAAAAAAAAAAAAAAATTAAGAACTTACAGGAGAGGGAGGGTATATTGATTTCCGAGTGTTAGACTATAAATTAGGTTAAAAGGAATGAAGTAAAATTTTATATATCTATTTATTGAATGTATTTTCGATTTCCTCTTCAGATTTTCTTTGTTTTACTTTTAAGTTAGGCCTTTGTCATTCAAACTTCTAAAGTGGTGATGAGAGGCGATGGTTAGGGGAGAGAGATATATACACAAAAGTTAAGGGCTTAGTGAAAATCAAAATGAAAAAAAAAAAAAAAAAAAAAAAGAAGCACACATACTACATACTGTATATTATATAGGTTGATAGAAAAATAATTATGCGAGTGAATCAAAAACAAAAACTTATTACTGAATATAATTTTTTTTTTTTTTTAATTTTAATTTATTTAAAAAAAAAAAAAAAAGAAAAATTTAGACTTCTTCTTCTTCTTCTTCTTCTTCTTTTTGGAATGCAAATAGAAATTAACCAAAAAAAATAATCAATACATACAAAGAGTTGAAAGTGTGGAAATAAATAAATCCATATCCATAAAGAAAACAAATTAAAATTAACTTCCTTAAATAATAAAAATGGGATTTTTTTTTTATTTAACTCGTTTTTTCTTTCTTCTCTTCATTTCCTTACCTCTTTTTCCTACTATTTCTCTTCTCTTTTCAAAAAGAGAACCTTTTTTTTCCTTTTTTTTTCTGAATAAAAGGGAGAGACACTAAATATATTAAATATATTAAAAAACTCTTTTTATTTTCATGCACTTGGAAATGTATGTAGTGTTTCACTTACCCGGCTCTTTTTATTTTTTTTTTTTAATTCGATTATGTTTTAAGACGATACACTCGGTCAGACTTCATCCATTCCAAAAAAAAAAAAAAAAAAAAAAAAAGTAATTTTGAGTTGTTCAATTAGTTAAGTCTAGTTTAAATTTAAATTTAGCAGAGAGTTTACAAATTTTTAGTGAAATTATGAATTTATAAATTTTTAACTTAAAGTCTAAATAAAGTTTACTTACATTCATTAATCCATCCATATCTATTTTAACTACATGAGTCCATTACAGACTGTCATTAGAGTAGTGTCCCATTCCATTTTATTTTTATTTTTTTTTTCATTTTCATTTTCATCTTATGTAATGAATATATTTCCCATTCTACCCGTGATAGGATTTCATTTGATTTGAGTTAAGTAGAAAATTAGAGTAGTCAATGTTTCATAGAAAAAAAAAATTAAAAAAATTAAAAGAGTTAAAAAAAAGCTTTTATTTCTTTTTCATGAATAAAAGAAGGTTCTAATCACATGTTATGCACGTTTAATAGGTAAGCATTCAAGGTCACTTTCAATTTTTTTTTTTTTTTTTTTTTTTTTGTCAAAAGAAATCCTGCTATTTTATTTATATCTATAATATAAATAAAAGAAAAAAATCAAACCATTTATCCTTCTCCTTTAATTCATCGCAGTTTTTTTTTTAAAAGAAATTCATTATAGGGTAAAGATTTAAAAAAAAAAAAAAAATGAATTTTTTTTTCTAATTTAA
>JADGJU010000405.1:0-10588 GCA_026937265.1 Coelomomyces lativittatus
TTTTAAAAACGAAGGAAAAAATACAAAAAAACTCACCCCCCAAACCCTTTTTTTTTTCCCCCTCTTATCCACGCTTTCATTCCCTGAAAAGGGAACACGTTCCTTTGATAAAATGAAAAGACGAACACTTTCTATTTATATGTGATATAGTTTTGCATTTAAAAGTGGAAATCTAAAATAGACACGACTTCTTAGAAAAAAAAAAAAATGTAGAAACCCCATTCGTTTTCTTTAAGTTTTTTAAGTTTAGTGAGGTAGTGATGATGAATGAATTTAAGGTTCTCTATGTCCTGCGAAATTTCTTACATCCCATGCCGAATTTTTTTTTTTTTTTCTTTCATTCAACAGCAATGAAGCAGAAAATGAGAAGGGATCTTAAACAATCGATGTAGATAGTTTTCATTGAATTCACACGTATATCTATATCTATATTTTTTCTTTTTGTATTTACACTAAGAATAAAGGACTTAACATTCTCTAAACTGTTTTTCATTTTCATCTTCTATTTATTTATTTATTTATTTATTTTTTTTTTTTTTTCACCAAATCCATACTTCGTTTATGTCACACCACGTCCAACATCATCCATTTGATTTCTTTTCCTTGGATAGACTGCTGCCGAATCCAATGTAACGCTTTTTTCCTTTTCCAATGACCCCATGTCGTCGTGACCCGTGGTGGGTCTTCGTTTTTGAGGTTCCCATAGGGAGGTGTACAAGACGCAGCACTTGAAGTAGGAGAGGAGATAAGTAACGAAGGAAAGGATCTCCAAGCTACAGACGACGACGACGAGGAAGGGAGAGGGGGTGAGGTGGACGGATTTCTTTTTGAGAAAGAAGAGGGGAGGCACGGTTTTGGATGGAGGGAGGGAAGCGAAGGAGAGGAGGTGCTAGGTGGAGGAGGGGATCGAACGAAAGACGTGGAGGGGGTGGGGGTGTTAGCATGGAGGGTACTACGTAAAGGTTGGAAAGTGGGGTAGGTTTTAGGAAAACGAAGTAAATGCACTTGACTGAGTTCTAGAACAATTTTATCACCTAAGTCGTCGTTTAAGGTAGTAGGTGGCGTGGACATAGGTGGTGGTGAAGAAGAAGAAGAAGACGAAGGCGATCAATTAGATAGAACGAGAAGACAGTGATTGAAAGAAAAGTGAGAGAAGGATTTTGGGAAAGACGACGAGAGAGGTTAAAGAATTTATGTTTTGTTTAATGTAGAACACAAGAAAGAAAAAGTTTAAGTTAAAAGAGTTTAAAACAAGGTCTCCCCTCCCTCAAGTGTAAGAAGAAGAAGAAGGAACGAAGACAAAAAAAAAAAAATAGATTTTTTTTTTTTTAACTTTAGAAAACCAAACTTTAAGAAATAATAAAAAAAAAAAAAAAAACACCCCTTTAAAATAAAAAACTTTAAATTTAAATCCACTTTTAGAGAGAGTGTGGAGAGTCTCATGCACTCGACTTAATTTATTTACTTTTAAAAAAATTAAAAAATTAAAAAATTAAAAATCATTACGAAACGTATACTCTACATAAATGAAATGACCTTCTAATACAATCCAGAAAATGGATGTGTGGAGTAGTAGATTCAATTTTTTATTTTTATTTTTATTTTTTTTTTCCAACGTAAGCATGCTAAAAATATCAAAAAATAAATAAAAAAATAAAAAAAAATGCCAATTCAAGTCAACTAAGTATAGAACGCTCATTCCCTCTTCGTTCCTGTGCAGTCTGAAAAAAAAAAAAAAAGTCTTTTTTTTTTTGAAGTGGTCCTTTTTCCCTCATTTAAAAAGGGAATCAAAAAAAGAAAAAATATAGAAAGAGTAAAAGAAAAAAAAAAAAAAAAAAAAAAAATTTAAAATTTAAAATTTAAAATTTAAAAAGAGCAAAGTGAATCACAATTTGTTCCGGGTTTCTTTACCAACCTCTTGACCACACGTTGAATCCTTTAAACAACGATCTTCAAAACTTTAAAAGAAATAAAAAGAAATAAATAACTAAAAGACATAGTTTTTCTTTGCTGTACGATCAAATTTCATTGCAATTCCTTTTTCATGTTGCATGAAAACTAGAAACTTTGGATTCTAAACATTTAATCAATTCGACTTGCTTCATTTGTTTTAATTTTAAATGACGAACGTGTCGTAAATGCTTTTTAGAGCGAAGATGAATTTTCCATTCATGATCTCCATTCATTTCACGCTGACAAAGATCACACGTAAATTTTTGCCATGTACTATCACTCCCCTCCCCCCACCAGAACGAGGCCGTTTTGAAAATTTAAAGAAAAAAGATGAAAAAAAAAAAGGAGGAGAGATTAATACTTCGTTTTTTTTTTTAAAATTTAAAAAAATAATAATTTAACTTTTTTTGATTTTTTCTTTTGAAAAAATAAAATAAAGTAAAACAGAGAACCTCCATAGACATGATCACGATGCTCTTTACCTAGTATCCCGGACCGCTTGTCTGCAATGTTGTTCAACAAGATGATTGATAATGGGAGCCCCGAAAGTGGAAGGACACGGCATCCGTTGAGGATCCACCAAGAATTGCTGAACCAACGCTTGAACACAAGGGTCTCGATTTGAAACCGTCGACCCTGTCGAGGAGCCATCTATCACATACATGTGCACATGTTCCGATTGGATACTTAGGGGCCAGAATCGATTCTGTATCCATGCCAGTTGTTTCCGAGCGTAGCGTTGGGTGGCCATTTTCATTTTTTGAACACACGTGGCGTAATGGTGAGCTAAATGAAGTTCACCAAACAGGGTCATGGATAGAGATACAGATATGGAGAAGGAGAAGGAGAAGAAGAACGGGGGTAAAAAAAACTTAAACCTGTATTAAAAAAAAGAAAAGAAAAAAGAAAACAAAACAAAACAAAACAAAAATTGTTATTATCCTGTGACTCCATGGATTCATTCACGTACCTAACTCCGAGGTCGTCATGGTAGGGTTATTTTTTTTGGCTTCAAAGTACGAGTCCCATTCTTTACACCCAATGGCTTGATAAATACCACGATCTTTTGGTAGACTAGGTTGTAACGAATGCAGTTCTTCTAATTCTTTTAATAATCCTAACTCCAACATTTGATCCACCCGTTGATCTAACAGGGTATCTAACTGACTCAAGGAACGGTACACCCAAAAGACCAACCACGTCGGAGTCAATCGAGGTTCAAAAGAAGACGACATGGACGTTTGCAAATGAGATGGGGTAGACGTGGAGGGGGGTGAGTTTTTTTGTATTTTTTCCTTCGTTTTTAAAACATAGTGTTCTAAAGTCCGTTGAATGCGTCGTGTATCGTTAGGATGCCATTTGGCTGCCAACGTAGGTGCGTAGTGTTGTAACGTGGAGTACATGGTTTCTTTGGAAGGTAAATGAGAGAGCGCAGGAATAGGAGGAGGTGGTTCCTGGTCTTGAAGTGAACACCTTTCTGTATTTCCAAAAAGTAAATAGTTCATGTAATAATGAGTGCCTCCCACAACAATAGGTAAAATAGAACTTGCATGAAGTTTATCAATCTACATAATAGAAGAGATATTCAACAACAACAACAACAAAAAAAAAAAAAGAATGTGGGATTAGTCCGTCTTCCAAACATAAACCTAAATTTAAAGCCATTCAACAGGAATGAATAGCTTAATAAAAGGACCTCCTTTTTTTTTATTTTTTATTTTTTTAAATAAATCTTAAGAGAATAAAATTTAAAAAAAAAAAAAAAAAAAAAAAAACAATTCTATTGAAAATAAGTTGTTTTTTCTATTGCGTTTAATTACTTCTTCTCCATTTGTTTTCAAGGTATCGAAAAACAAATTTTTTATGAAACTTTAAATTTGAATCCAAAATTCAATTTTAAACAAATGAGAAAAAAAAAAAAAGCAAACGAATGCTTTACATGTAATAATCCCGTTATTACACTTTTATACTCTTCTTTGGATACAAAATAAATCATTCAACTGTAATATCCATTTTTTTTTCTCCCCTAATTTCTGAGTTCTAAGCTTTCTTCAGAGAGTATAGAAAAGAAGATCTTTTTTTTAATGGACAAATTTTAAAGAGACCCTCGTTGATTGAAGAAGCACAAAAAATAAAAATAAAAATAAAAATAAATATTACATATACATGTGGTTATGAACTTTTATATTCCAAAAGGAAAGAGTTCCTTTTTTTTTTTCTTCTTCTAAATCCTCATGATACCCCAAGCGCGTTTGAATAAATGATTACAAAAACATGAATGAGCCTAAAGTTAAGTACATCGTCGTTAAAAGCTTTAGTAAACAAGAACGACCTGAGTAAGTCCAAAAATAAACAAACAAAAAAAAAAAAGAGTTAAGCTTATCCTACTCTCTTACGGTTGTGATGAATCCATGGATTTCCATGATTCAGAAAGAGACACACACCCATGAAACACTCCAAACGTGACCCCGGAACTAGGGGCGGCTTTGAGAAGTCCAGGAAGTAAGCCACGGTACAAGGAGACCAACCCTTCGGACCGCACCATGTTCCAAACCCAACGACGAACGGTGGAATGCTGCAGGAGAGGGTCTTGATGTAATGGAAGAAGAGAAGGGGAGCGCAGGACGGTGACTTGTAACCGACGTCGTAACGTGTCGAAGGGAAACACCAAGGTTTTTGCACACATCCCCGCTACGGCGCCACAAACCCATGGATGGTTAGGAAACCTCCCGGACAAGCTCTCGTACATG
Source organism: Coelomomyces lativittatus (assembly GCA_026937265.1). NCBI lineage: Eukaryota > Fungi > Blastocladiomycota > Blastocladiomycetes > Blastocladiales > Coelomomycetaceae > Coelomomyces > Coelomomyces lativittatus. The sequence goes on from JADGJU010000405.1 coordinate 4,704, forward strand.
CCAAACGTGCATCCCATGTAAGGAGTGACTTGAAATAGGGCCGGAAACAACCCTTTATAGTACCCTCGAAAACCGTAGGTGGAATACGTGTCCATGATTTTCCGGACTATGGAAATCGGCTATATGCATGGTAGAAATAGATACATATATATGTATAAGAAGAATTAAAAAAACGTAGTCAGAGGTTGATTTTAGAAAAAGAAAAAAAAAAAAAAAAGTACATGATTTAAGACAAGACTCGACCGTAAGTTAAAAAACAGAAAGACCAAAAAAAGAAAAAAAAAAGGGGGGGGAGGGACATCATACCCGAGTAGGTCCGGAAGGATGAATGGAATAATGTGTCCGAAGAAGGTCAAAAGGGTAAGAAACACACGTGGCCACCATGGCTGCTCCACTCCCAGCAATAAATTTTTGTTTCCCTTCACTTACATAATGCTGCTAATGTAAACACCATTGAACGAGGATGAAAAAAAAAAGACGGTAAAAGTAAATGGGATGAATCATCTTCCCTCCACTGAGAAAGGTGAGAAGAAGAAGAAAAAAAAAAAAAAAAGGAAAAAAATTCAGATGTTTTTAGACGATGACCGTAGTGTTCCAAAACAAGATCCATAACGAAAAGAAAGGGAGGGGGAGGGAAACAGAACAATAAAAGGATAAATTTAAAATGTACCTTGGTACGTAACCAATTAGAAAAATAAGAATAAGAAGCAAATTGGACTGCACTGTAAGAGACATAAAGCCAAATAGCAGACCAATTCCCCTTCCAAAACCCTTGAATACCTTCTTCAAGGGTAATTTTTTTACATGCATCCCATGCACCAGTGTATTTTAAACCCGAAGAGGCGATGTCTTTTGAGCGATGAGATTGAAGCTACAAAAAAAGAAAAAGAAAAAGAAAAAGAAAAAGAAAGGTTGATTGTAAATAGATCGATGGATGATATTCCATTTCTTTCATTCTCTCTTTATTTTGAATGGCTTTACTCATTTTTTTTTTTTTATCTTAAATCCATTGAGTACATGAATAACAAATGGACTTCTTTATATAATGGAACTTCTACCATTTTTTGATATTTTCAATTTTTTTTTTTTTTTTTTAAATTTTAAAAAGTGGGTGAAGAAAGGTTGGTTGGTTGGAAAAAAGATCCATGAAATGAACTTACTTGCAATCGTATTTTAAGTACATCTAAAGGAGAAATGAAACATCTATGATTGACAAAACGAAAGAATGAGTTCCATTTGAAAAAAGAAAAAAGAAAAAAAAAAAAAAGTAATTCGATGGAAAGGTATTTTCTTTAAGGAACAACACAAACAAAGAAACAAGTTGAAGATGAAGATGAAGATGAAGTACTAACCTGGCCACTATCCCCGAAACAGCACCACAAAGAGCTGCGTGATAAACCCCTACTTCAAAAAAGAAAAAAATTAAGCATAAGTTAGTTTGAGAAAAAATAAGAGTAAGTGATGGATGAAGGATGACACTAAATTTAAATCATTCTTTTTCTTCTTCTTCTTCTTCTTCTTCTTCTTCTTCTTCTTCTTCTTAAGTATAAATATATAAATATAAATGGAAATGGAAATGGAAATATAAAATCATCCTAGATACCATTGGTAGGGATAGAAGTAGTAGAAGAAGAGGAATCGTTTTTGAGCATGACAACTTGAAAAGAAGGAAAAAAAAGAAATTATTTAAATAATTTTACTAAAAAAATTCATTTCATTTTGATATCAAAGAAAAAGAAAACGTTGTAACGTTGTAATTCAATGACAATACTCTCTCGTTTGTTAAAATCCATACTTTTCGTTTCGATGGATTCCATTCATGGATTAAAAAATAGCATAACTTATCTCTCTCTCTCTCTCTCTCTCTCCTTCAACGTTTTTTTTTAGAGTTTTAAATCTTTAAAGTCTTCTATCTAATATAGGTTACAAAGTATATAAATCCATTAAAAAAAAAAAGAAAGTAGATAAACAAAAAAACAAGAACAGTACAATTACCCCCATTCTAGTTTCCATGGATAGAGGTGTGTTCAGTATACATCCATCTCTCCATCCAATTCAAAATAATTATCATAAATCCATTGAATTTTTACACTCCTCTAACCTAGTTGGATACTTGGTGGGTCTTCTTCCATGACCATCTCACTTTCACTTTCATGGCTTTCTTCTAAAAGCACCGTCTGGGGTCTTTCATCATGATTATCATCCTCGAGATCTAAATCCTCTAGTAGTTCTTCTAAAGGAATTTCAGGTCGACCCGTTTCCTCGTCTTCCATGCCCAACGACGTGAGGGTCGTAGGGTTAGGATGCGATTGAAGGTACTCTGTTAATTGATCCAACACTTCTTTGTTTTTGTACACTTGTACTTGAGCACGGATTTCTGGATCTTCTTCTAATTCTTGAAGGAACAATTCATATTCTTCAGCATGCAAGGTTTTATCCCATGCATTGATGAGGGACGATTTACTTTTCCCATGAACAGTTGGATTTGGATTTTCGTTAGGATTGGAAGGTAGGGTCAAGGGTTCAGTTAATTGTAACGATTTTAATTTCCAAGGCCTAGGTTTAAGCGAAGAACGTTTTGGATAGGTTTTTTTCACAATCAAGACATCTTCACATTGACCTGAATTCATGTAAACCTCAAAGGCATCATGGTTGATGTTTAACGTGGTGAAATCGTACCCTAACACCGTGTCTCCCGGTTTTAACACGTGACCTAAATGTGACCGGACCGTAAACTCATGATGATCCGATGACCTGGCCACATGCACGTAAGCTAACCGGTTTGGACCTTGTTCGATCCCTGTCCATTCCACTTCTAGAACATAAAATTCAATGAGTTGAGACGCCATGGCCACGGGGGTCAACAAGGGGGTCATCCGGACATACTGTTTTACAGAAATATCTAACGTGGCCAATGTCCAAGGTTGAATCAACGCGATGCCTGAATGAATTTTGTAACACACCATCAATGGACCCACCCCACCCAAGGCTTGATTTTGTTTTTGAGTCAAACAAAGAAGGTCTTCTTTACAAATGGGTAAAAGTTCAACAGCAATGGTGTACCGAGTATTGGTGGTTGAATTTTGTTGATCTGTGGAAATCAATTGTTCAGAAAACTTAATCGTGGCAGGTAACCTGGCTTGAATGGCATTGGCTAAATGATGAGCATGGGTACGGTGTTGGTAAAAGAAATCCATTCCATCTTTGACAGGTTTGAGTTGAGTGGTATGTGCATGCCATTTATGTTGTAACACCAATTGTTCAAAGTAAAAAAAGGTACGAGGATGCACTCTTTTTTGTCGAATTTGTACTTGAGCACGCCACGTTTGTTCTGCCATGACCCGTGTACATTGATCACATTGTTGATTAGCCACGGTGTATTCTACGGTAAACGTTTGATGCAATTGCATGCCTAAAAAGATTTCTTTTTGAATGGATAATTTAACTTTTATCCGTTTCGAATGGGGTTCAGTCCAAAGAAACCCTGCTTCTTTCAATTGAACTTGATGTAACCCACGTAACCGTTTGACTAACAAGGCCAATAATTCTTTGGATTCCAAACTGGCATGAATCCATTGACTGGGTGGATTTAAGTACCGACCACAATGACGACAAAAATGAACAATGGCTTGTTTTGGAATGCGTTCGGTTAAGTCGATGGTTTGAGATAAACAAGGTAAACATAAAGCAGCAGGGTTAGGTTGGATAGGAGTACCGCATTGGCAGCATAGAATACAAGATGAAGTAGGAGTGAAATCCGGTTGAGTTGCGTATTCTGAAAGAGAATGACATTCTGAAGAAGAAGTAGAAGACGAAGAGGAAAGTAAAGGGAACGACGAAGTCATTTTTTTTTTTCCTTCGTATTTTTAGCTGAGTTGAAGAGAGGAAGATCTGTCTTTTCAACACCACTTCAAACACTTTCTTTCTTGTGACTTATGAACTAAGTAAAAAAAAAAAGGTGAGGATTTTAGTTGAGTTTGAGATTTTATTTTATTTTATTTAAAAAATAAAAAATAAAATAAAAGGAAATGTGGAGAGAAAAAGGGATCCATGGTTCTTTTTTCTTTGTTACTTTCTCTTTCAAAGTTCACGTGACGTACCTCTTTTTTATTTCTAAAAAAAATCACACACAAAGCACGTGATGATGTAATGGTGTTTTGTACGTTTTTTTAATTTTTTTTTTAATTTTTTTTAATTTTTTTAATATTAGTTGATTTATTCAAGAAAGAAAAAAAAAAAAAAAAAAAAAAAAATCTATGAAAACCCAAATGGAATCAATTATGTAGTGAGTTTTCTTCTTTGGTCCCGAGTTGAATGGAAAGTAAGAAAAAAGGAAGGAAATGAGAGGAAATAAAAAATAGAAATGAATTTACACTCAAATAAAAAATGGAAATGAGGAATAAAAAAAAAATTAAAAAATAAAAAATTAAAAAAATTAAAATTAAATTAGAAGAAAAATTCATTTTTTTTTTTCGGGAATTTCCCAAAATCGACCAATTTTTTTTTCAACGTCACGTGCCCAATCTTTTTCAATCCTACATATTTTCAAATTGACTCGTAAGTTAAGACCCTCAGTTTAACTTATTGTTCCCTTTCTTTTCATCATTTCAGTGATTTGTTTATTTAAATCAAATTTAAAGTGATGAATTTTTTTGATTTTGATGAAGATTAGAATGATAAAACTGTTAGGTAAATATAAATATGTCATCAAGAAGAGGATGGGAACAATGAGTTGTGAAACATTTTTTAATGCTTATTGTTATGCCAATGGATGGATGGAAGAATCTCTAAGTTATGTATCTCGTTCGTCCCTACATTGAAGTAGATACACCCTTCCTTATTCAGACAAACTGTTCACGTTTTGGTCTGGTTGGACTGTTTGATGATGCATTGTGTGTTTTTTATCAGGCATCATTCTTGAAAAAGGCAGTGTAGAACTCTTCAATACTTCCAAAAGAAGTGTGGAGTTCATCAAGAATAGAAATTAGTTGTGCCATAGACCATAATAGGATGGTATGGTGGTGGTATTGCAAGTTTTTTTGATTTAGGACTGAAAGAGAAACCTCTCTTTTAAATCACATGACGGTAAAATGAAAATTGTTTTGGTCGATTTTGAAAAGTTTGATTAGTTGTTGGTCGATTTTGGGAAATTCCCGTAATTAAAAAAAAAATAAAAAAAAAAATTTAGTTGGTCTTCCCTCTTCTCCCTCCTTTTTATATTCGTACTAAGGTCAGGTGAGATGATTTTTGAAATGAACACAAGAAGAAAAAAAAAAAATGAAATAGGTTCTTCTTATTCCATTAAGTCCACGACCACTACCACCCCACATTGTTTTTTGTTATCAGAAAAAAAAAAACTAACGGAAATTCACACTGAAGTTTCATTGTTCCATTCGAATATTAAAAAATAAAAATAAAGACCCTCTTTTCATCATCATCATCATCATCATGACCTTGACTTACTTACCTACTGCTTCTTCGTCATCTACCTCGACTTCCCTTTTACGTAAACAATGCATCGCTATTATTGGTACCACGGGAGTAGGAAAAACTGACTTTGCTGTTCAGTTGGCTAAAACGTTTCATGGGGAAATCATCAATTCGGATGCCTTGCAAATTTATCAAGGATTAAATGTATTGACCAATAAACCCAATGCACATCAACGTCAAGGTGTTCCCCATCATTTCCTAGGTACTCAACCGATGACTCAACCTACTTACACCGTCGTGGATTTTGAAAAAGAAGCAACTCAATTGGTAAAAGAACGAAAAAAAAAGAGAGAGAGAGAGAGAGAGAGATAGAATCTATTCATAGAAATCAGGGTGAGAAAGGAAGGTTTTATCTTTCCTGGTTCTTCTTCCTCCTTTTTTTTTCGTTCTTTTAC
>JADGJU010000408.1:0-10537 GCA_026937265.1 Coelomomyces lativittatus
AAAGAAGTGCATCAAAGAAGTAAAAAAAAAAAACTACTACATATTAATATTTAAAATATAATGCAAGTACTTTTAAACAACAACAACAAAAAGTTTAAAAAAAAAAAGGAAAACTGGAAACAGAAAACCCGAAAATTTAATTCAATAGAAGAACATGAAGAAAAGAATAATCCATCGGTGTTAAAAATAAAAATTAAATAAAAATTAAACTTAAAATCAGAGAAAATTTTCTTTTTGCAACTTAATCCAAATATCAATTAAGTATAAAAAACAAAACAAAAACTAAAGTCATCTTAAGTTTGACGAGGTTAATAGAAGCATATTTTTTTTTATCTGTTACAATACTTATTTAATCATATAAGCAATTAATTTTCTGAAGGAGAACCCTCAATATTCATTTCACAGTAAGAAGTTAAATTACCTGTCTCACCCATACGTGTAGTATGACATGAAAGTAAAAAGGCTTCTAGTCTCGGATTTATAATAGTGAGAACCAGATCCTTGGATTGATTCGTTGGAACCTAAGCATTTAATAAGAAAATACAAATTTACTACAGGGAAAGAAACGACTCACTAAGAGTAAAAATAAAGAAAAGAGACTAGGGGAGTGGAAGAAGAAGGAAATTGATAAAAAAAAATACCAAGTGTAACGTGTGAAAACAAGTTCCTAAAAGCTTGATATCTTCTCGATCAGGTTGAAATTGAATCAAAAAGCTTTGAGAGGTGGTTGCCTTATTTTTTACACTTAGAGTAAGTAGTTGAATATTGGGAGAAGACGAACATTCAAATTTGCTAAGGGAAACAGTAACAGAATGCTCCCACAATAAAGGAATGTGTTCAGGAGAAAGATGAATAGAAGAGAGGTCCAAAATCCCTTCACATCCATCATACTAAAAAATTGATTTGAAGAGGAAAAGGGGTCAATTAAAAATGTAAGAAAAAATACTAACATAATGTAGATCATTTACATAGCTGTGTCGAAATAAAGCCATTAAAACTGAGTTAAATACAAGCATGTATGTAGAAAAATTATAAAAAAAAAGGTACTACAGCTGTTACAAACAAAAATACAAGTTTAAAAACGACGAATATTAAGAAATCCATACCGATGTCCAAGTAGCATTAACCTGTTCTAATATAAATTTTTTGAGCCAAAAACTCATCATGCGTTCACGGAGTTCGTTGCCGTTTGTAAGTTGCTTAGATAAAATAAATTGTTTTTGCTTTAACGTAGGAACCGTAGCCAATAACTGTGCTTCTCCTGAAGAGCATAAAGCGATTGGAATCATGCACCTCTTAGTACAGTTTGGTTGCAAAGTTGCTGAAATAGTGGCTAAAGGAGAGGTTAATGTAATGGTAATAGGAACTAAATGCTGATTTAAAAAATCAAAATGAAGTAGAGCATTGTGCTGATCCAGAGAGGCAGTCACATCAAAATCCGCCAAAACCAAAGAAGCTTCGACAGTTGTAGCAATATCGTATGTTAGTTGCCGAAAAAAGAGATCCGTATTGGAATAGGCCACCAGCACTTCCATATTTTTGCAATAAGCTTTACCAAATAATTCAACGTCTAAATATACACTTTCACTCGGGGCAATTGACAATGGCTGTGAAACACATCGCATAAAAGTGTACTTTAAATCATAAAATTCGTTAAAATAGACCTCTGCAGGATTTGTTTCATCGTAGGTAGGACATGAGCGTGATTCTTTAAATGTTATTTCTAAATACGTTACTGGTAAAGATGAATCGTTTTGAAGATGTAAACGAGTTTTTGAAATTTGTCCTTCCAATAACATAAGGCGCGAATGGTAAATATCGGGCATGTTTAAATGCAGCAAAGCCAGCGGGTGAATGATTTCAGATTCTAGTATAATATTGGAAAGTTTAGGCAAAGTTTCAGCTGTTTTAATGATTTCCAAAAAACTTTTTTTCTGCTTTACTTCCCCTCTATGCACAGTGGAAGTAATAACGCTTTGTTCAGTAACACCAAAAATTTTAAATTCACAACCAATGACCTTTAGTTTTCCAGGAGATTTAGGAATTACAGACATAGTAAAGATAAGATTGCCATGCGGACTAAGGGTAAGGTTCGTTCGATCAGAAACACATTCAACGCCTTCCGTAAGGATACTAAACGAATCCAAACTTACTTGAAATGAAAATGGATTAGATAAAGTAAGTTCAAACTCAATAGGCTCATCCGAAACATAAAACAAGTCTGTTTTTGTACTCTCATTTGAAAAATGTGAATATAAAAAAACACCAGCCTTTTCCGCTGTTTTTACTGATTTTTTAGGTCGCAGTGCTGGGGCAAGTCTATTAGAAAAATGAAAAAAAAAAAGAATTTTATGAGACTAGTAAATTTTAGGGAAAAAAAAAAAAAAAAAAAGATTGGGGAGAAAAAGAGAAAGATAGAGAGATAAGGTGCCATACGGGACAGCTTGAATAGTTTTGAGCAAGGAAAATTGGCGAAGGGGAGTAGAGTCGAGATGCTTCGCATCCTTTGATGATCTGTGCAATCGAGTCACGATTTCTAGCATGCCATCTGAAGACAGCATTTTTTGAAATCTCTGGAAGCATTTAACAATTAAAAGTGTTAAGGAGGAAGGGTCTTCAACTGCCTCTGCAAGTAAAATACATTGATCTAAAACTTCCATTTGTAATACATCCCAACCTACATGCTCCAAACTTAATAAACCATATAGCCTGGCTAGTGTTTCCATTAACTGAAATTGAGCTATGGGAACCACTTGGGATCCATGTGACGCCAAAATTCGAACCATGAGTTGCACAGATGCCATCAGAAAAAACGCATGTTTTCTGGGGAAGTTTAATTGTTCAAAAAGCATCACTGCTTTTAAATAAAACTGAAGTTGGAAACGATGAGATAGACTTTGGCATCTTGACAAACTGAGGGTCAATAAGCTAGCAATTTCTGAAGGGTTACGAGAAGATTTTTGGAATAAATATTCCGATAAACGTAATCCTGTTTCGGCGACTAATAAAAGAGCTTCTCCACGTTCATAAAAATGCAAAATTTCACGGTACTTTGATTCAATGTCAGCTGGCCCAGCATTGATTAACCAATCTTTTATGTACTCCGGAAACTCTGAATATGCTGAATCGGAGCTGAGTTGAAGGTCTTTTAATGAGAGCAAGGCAGAGTACATGCCATCTAAAGATGAAGCCAGCCATAGCAAATCTCCTTGAGATTTTGCAGATTCAATGGAATTTAAATAATTTAATACTGCACTAGGTAAATTTCCGGCTAATACCAATAGATCTGCAATTAATTTCTGGGCTCTCCCAGAAGCACGTTTTTTTAATCGACCTTCTTGACTAGTCAAAGCGTTTCCTTGAGGAAAAGGACTAGTGTTTAACCCGGGAACAGAAAGAAAAGTAGAAGGCGGAACTAAAGGAAAATCAGAAGTTGTTTCTCCTTGAAATCCAAGTACGCTGGATGGGGGTGAATGAATGACAGAACGTAATTCAATAGCTGAAGACTTGATAATAAAAAAATATCAAAAAATGAAAAAATGAAAAGGAAGAAGTAGTAGAAGAGAAAGAAAAAAGAAGTGCATCAAAGAAGTAAAAAAAAAAAAGTAAAAAAAGAAAATTCTTACTAAACTAGCAATTTTAAATTAGTGATACAAACCATATCCCGAAACGCTTTTAATAAAGTAACGGCTAGATCAGTCATGAATTTTTTTAGCTGAATCTTTAAATCATTTTGAAGTGATAAAAAAGTGATATTTGGAAGATGATCCATTTCCAATTGGGCTTGAGAAAAAACCAAGAATTTATGAGTAAGTGATGATTGGAACTAGAAAATAGAAAAATTAAATTAAAGAAACCCACTATGTTGAGAAACGGCTTTCAAAGTGAGTATTTATAAATATAAATATAAATTTATATATGTGAGAGCTATATTACGGCGAATTCATAATTTTAGACTAGGCTTACCTTTGCCACTGTATGGGTGCGAAAAGAAGTATACATTTCTTCAAGGACGCTTGCCTCAAGCTCTTCTGTTTGAAAAAGCCCTATCACCTTTACCAAAAACAGGTATTTAAAATTAAAAAATCTTTAGGATTTGAAAGATTAAAAATCGTGCACAGTGATTGCATTTTAAAAAAAAACAAAAAAAAACAAAGGGGTAAATATGAAAGTGAATAAGATTTGTATCTACAGCAAGTATACTCTTGTATTTTTGAAATTCTTCTAGAGCCATCCATTCGTCATCATGTTCAAGGCAAAATTCAAACATCATGATTCCATCTTTGAAGGAGCTAGAAGTGAAGTCATCTTCAAAGGAAAAATATCAAAGAGAAAAGTGGGAAACGGGTCAGAGAAAAGTATAGATTTATTAAATGTGGAGAAAAGTGTAATTACGGATTGAAGAGCGAATAAATATTATATATAAATATTATATTATATATATCAAGAGTCTAGGGAAGTGAAAAAGAAAAAGGGGTACTTTTTTCTTCTGAAGGTGACAGTGCTTCAATGACGATTTCTGAATGAGGTATGACGGATGAGTATTTTGATAAACTTGAAAAATATTCACGGAACGTTTCGGTTCGAATTCGACCGACAGGCAATACTAAAATTTTGATCCATGTGGATGGATAAAGTATATCCATTTAGGTTAGTGCTAAAGTCGCCCAAAAGGAAAAAAAAGAAAAACAAAAGAAGAGTGCAAAACCACCAGTTTCTTTTTTCTTTTTCTTTTTCTTTTTTTTTTTTTCCCCCGGAAAGGTGCATTTTAAATTAATTTTAAAAACCTCAGAAAAAAAAAAAAAATTCCCGCAACAATTGGACAAGTCGTTGAAATCACAAGATGATAATCATCATCATAGGGCCGCAATTACGCGACTTAATTTGAAATACTTGAAGAATATAAACTGTTCAAAGTGTTCTCAAATACGTAGTACTTAATTTTAATTCAGTTCTTTATACAAATCAAAGTTCAAATTACCTAATAAAATAGAGTAAAAGGAACTCAACCATGATTTAAAAAATATAATATAGCTTCGTCAAGCATTCATTCTAATTTGCAAGGTTCTATATTTCATAAAATTTAAAATAAATTCAAAAGGTAAAATTGTATCTAAACCAAATAATTTAAAAAAAGAAAAAAGAATAAGAACATGAATTCAGATGAATATATTTATATTCATAAATAAGGATAAACTCAGGAAGAAAATGTTATTTTTCATTCAATGGCATGATTATGACAAATGATCGGAATGAAGTACAAATCGAATTAATAGGAACTAAAGGTGAATATGGTTCATGTCAAAATTAGAGGAGACATAAAATAAAAAAAAGAATTTATTAAAAATAATAAGAAAAATAATGGAAGAAAAGGAATGACGAGAAAAATAGAAACAGAAAAAGAAGAAAAAGGGAAATCAAGAATAATTTTACAAGAGATATATACGAAAGAGTAGTGAGACACAAACAACGAAAAAAAGTTTTGCAAAAGTGTAAACATGAAACAGAATTATAAAAAAAAAAACGAGGAAAGAAAATAAAAAGGTTAAGGATGGAAAGAGAAAAAAGACAAAATGTAAAAAACAAAGAGTCTGGAGAGAAAAAACGACGTTAAAAACAAATCTTCTTTCAAATCGAATTATAAAGAAACATGAAAGAAAAGGAAAAAAAAAAAAAAAAAAAACTAATTTAAAGTTTATTTTTAAAGACAAAAAAACATAATAAGAAAAAAAGAAAAAAGAAATTACAGTGAAGGAAATTCGGAAAAAAAAAAAAGTTAACTTTAAATTTCACTTTTAAAAAAACTAAGGTCGAACATAATGAACGAAGGAGAAAGAAAAAAAAAAAGACAAAGAAAGAAGAAGAAGAAGAAGAAGAGGGGAGAGAAAGAGCAGAAGAGAAAAATGGAAGTGAAAGGTCTTGATCGATAAAAAGATTTAAAAAAAAAAAAGAAGGAAGAGAACTAGACTAAATGTGTAAAAAGAGCCAATATATAAATATATTTTAAACTTTAAAATTCTTTTTTTTAAAAAAAAGATAATATTGGTTTAAGAATATATTTTTCAATATTAGTACTATTTTTTTTTATCTAATTTGGACAAAGGTGCCGTCCCGAGAGAGAAATCGACTAAAAAAATTAAAAGGAAATAAAGTAATAAATATGAAAAATATGAAAAAGAAAAAAAAAGAAAAAATCAAAAAAAAACAACTAAAGAATTACATGGCACGAATTCGATCTCTAGCCCATTTTGCAGTATCGCGTGTTGTAGAAGAGTAAAGTCGCGTGGAAACCAACATACTCAAATACTCATAGACCCAAGGCTGGAGTAAAGCTTCTTTTACATCTTTTCCTAAACCTACCGCAATATCTCCTAATAACCCTGCCATATTTCTAGAATGGTGATCTACATTATTTTTGCTTTGAATAGAACTGTAGATTAACCCTAATATGAACTGAATCCAAGGTAACATCAAAGAGAGTTTATGACAAGCTGAAAATGCTTGCACAATGCCTACTAAGGCTTCTATAGAACTTTCACGAATACTTTCAAGTGAATCTTGTAAAGTAGGCATAAATTCTGGAGCCGTACACACTTGAATCAAAATATGCATGACGACCGGTAAGTACGGTTCAAACGCTTCACCCCCAATTGCCAACGCAATGTCACCAAAACATGTTAAAATAGCCAATTTCACTGACAACTGAAGTTGAGGATTGGCTAAATGTTTACCTAATACTTCCATGAACCCCTGGGTATAAGGTAAAAAATGACCTTCTAAAGCACGTGCTACATCTGCAACCACACCAACGGCAACGGTGCATAAGGCATGATATTCATGATGAGATAGGGCTTGCACAAGGAACGGGATTAATGAATCTGAGTACCTCTGAAATTGGAGTTCCAATGAATTGGCTACACTGCCAATACATAAAAGCACATCTTCTTGAATCGACGGATACTCTTGGTTTTCATCAACTGGCTTTGAAGTAACTTCTAGAACACGAAATAATAATTGCATGAATGTATCTGAAGCAGGAGCAACATCTTTACCTAAACGCCGAATTAAACTGGAAAGCACTGAAATAAAGTTCGATAACAGTTCTTGAACTGGATCTGAAAAAGTAGTAATGGTAGAGAGAGTGAATTCTAATCGTCGAACAATTTCTTGAGCCACTAAATTTAATTTAGGAACAGTATCATTGGCTGACGCAGAAATCCAAGCCGCTAAAGCTTCGTAAGCAGAGGTTCTTGCCGTTTTGGTAAGGTCTTCACGAGCGGACAATTGCATCAATGCCGTTACCACGGTTTCAAAAAATGGAGATACAGCATTTGTATCTATGTGAGGATTTGAAGACATGGTGGATTCTGCAAACAACATTAAGGACCACGAAGATGAGATAGTAACGCGAGAAGGTTCAGTTAATCCTCTCACCAATGCAGTCATGATATCCGGATATAAAGTTTGTGGGAGATCTTGTATGACGAATTCACAAATTCGACCTAAGGTCCAAAAAGAGGTATCACGAATTTGTATATGAGCATCTTGAGTTAAAGCCAATAAAAATGGCAATGCTTGTACAACTAATTTAGATTGCTGTTCTGAGGTAGTACCTTCTAAAATGCATCCAAATAACATCACAGCCGCCTCTCGATGATGCCAATCCGAGTTTCTTAAATGCTGCTCAATAAGAGGTAATGCATAAGTCACGATTTCAGGTCCTACACATTGTGACAATAAGTTTAAACAGGTTGAAGCAGCCATGGCGGGAGACCATTCATCCTCATCCATGTCCTCATCTTGTTGTGTCAAAAACCAAAACAATACAGGCACAAGATCTTTACAAATTTGGTGAGCAAATCCTAGGCACTTCACGGAGCAAGGAGTTTTTAATTCATAAGCTTCAGTTTCGGCATCCGTGATTTTAATTTCCCTCTCACATACTGAAGACCAAAATTCAATAGCTTGAAGAACAATAGATTCATCATCAGATTGCATAGATTGCATGGTGATCTAAAAAGTATACGTAAGTCAATGAAAGAAATTAAATGAAAATCTGGGGATTAAAAAAAAAAAAAAAAAAAAAAAAATGACGCCTGGAATCGTCCTACTCTAGATCCGTTGTTAAATGTGTACGTATATGTGTATGCATAAATAAACAGAAGATGGATGACTTCTTTGACGATAACCATGAAGGAGGCATTAGTATCAAGTGTGAAAAGAAGAAAGAAAGAATTACCTTTAAGCAATCGAAGTCGGTATTGAAGACCCTTTATTTATTTTCATTTTTATTTAATTTTTTCATGTCATCACTCACTGCCTGAGAAAATCGAAGGAACATAGAAGTAAATGGAAAAGGCGAAGAAAGAAAAAAAAAAAAAAAAAAGGAAAAGGACGAAAAGGAATCAAATAAACAACTGATTTTCGTAAATCGACATGCCCACCGCCGCTGCTCTTCCTTCCCTTCCTCCTCCGACGTGACCTTCTTTTTCTTCTTTATGACCATTCATGGTTTCCAATGGATCGGATTCACTTAACATGCAATGACCTTGATGAGAGGATTGAGGATGAATCAATTGGTAAGAAAATTTGCTAAGCCTGGGCACCTGGAAGGTGACGGTTTTCGTTTCAAAGGGATCTAAGCGATCCACACGACCTGAAAAGTAAGACCCAAACGTCACGGTCCAGGGTCCATCCAACATGGACGAAGGTAAAAGGTTTTGTAAATGGCATGTCACGGTGGACGGAGGAAATGGAGTCCAACTTAAACTCACTTGCCATGTGGCTGTGGAATACAAAACTTTACGTTGATGAGGTGCGATCGTGAGAATGGGATCCAAAGAAATTAAGTCTCCAAAGTGGGTCGATGACGACGACGAAGTTGTAGCTGTGGTTGTTGTCGTCGTCGTAGTGGACGAAGGCGGCGGAGAAGAAGAAGTTGGAGGTGGAGGATGTAAGAACCCACGCTCTTTTTGATGGTATAACTGAATGACGCGATTTAAGTTATCATTTAATTGTAAGATCGGATCCAGGTTATCATCCTCATCTTTGTTTTGTACCAACGCGGCTATTTTCGATTGAGAGGACATACATAGCTGATACAATGAAGGAAGTTCACCTAATTGTAATTCGTAAGGAGTAGTACAGGTGTGAAGCAAGGCTTCTAAATGCAACGCTTTTGATTGGATGTTTTCAATGTTGGTTTGTTCTAATTGTTTATAATTTACATTAGGTTCCTACACCAACAAAAGCATCCATCCATCAATAAACATAAAAAATTTAAGAAAAGAGGAAAAAAAGAATGAGCCCTTTCTCCACTTCAAAGAATACAATCAGGGATTGAAAGAACGAAGACTTAAAGAAGATACCCACATATCCAGACAATTCTTTCATTAATACATTGGCTTCGGCCAATTCCGAAGGCCCTCCTTTTCTTAATAATTCTTGTAACTTAGCTTTTTTAATTATGAGATCTTCTTCTTCAATTTCCATGGCAGAACGGAGTGTCTATGAAGAAATCCATTCATCCATTCACAAAAAAAAAAAAAGGTTTAATTCATAAAACTACTATTACTGCGAGTTCACCGTTTTATTATTTTTATTTTTAAGTACCTTCCACTGACTTTGCTCACTTTCTTTCCATGTTTTTTTTTTTTTTTAATAAAAAAGATAAATAGATGAAAGAAAAATACCTCTGTAGGCACCATGACGTTGGTAATTTCATGATCGATACCAGGAAATCGGTATCCTTTTGAACTTAACAATCGATGCATTTTTGAGATACATTGAAATTCATTTTTAAATTTAGGATCACTGGCAATGGTGAGTTGCCAAGCATGAATGAATTCTAAAATACGTAATTGGCGAGGTGTGGGTAGAGACTAAGGATGCTTTCCCAAAACATTCATTATAAAAATAAAAATTAAAAAAGAGAGAGAGAAAAATAGGATAAAAATGAAAATGAGAGCGTACAATGGAAAGGAATCTATTTTCCATTTTTTTTTTTTTTTTAAATTAGAAAAAAGAGAAAAAAAAACACTTTCTCCATACCGGTGGATGTTCAGGAAATCGTTTCACAAGTTCATTTAAAAATTCTTTTGTAGCAATTTGTAAATGGAAAGGAAACCCACAATTTTTCACACAAAGATCAAGTAGCTACTTCAAACGAAAAAAAAAAAAAAAAAAAAAAAAAACACGGGAAGCACCCGTCAAGCGATGCCATGTATCCATGACTAAAGAAGAAGAAGAAGACGAAAGGGAATTACTTCTAAAGCAAGGTGAGCGACATGTTGATGACGATGATTAATCAATCGAACGATTTGCATGGCGGCTTCTCTAGGACTAGTAAAGGAAAGTAAAGTACAGTGGATTGAAAGGGGAGGTATTCAAAAAAAAAAAAAAAAAAAAAAAAACGGAATCCATAAATCAATAACAAGAGGGAGAGAAATGAATAAATCAAAGACATAGAAAGAAGAGACCCAAGAAATTGCCAAGACTCCTTTTTGTCCTCAAAAAAAAAAAAAAAAAAAAAAAAAAA
>JADGJU010000409.1:0-10503 GCA_026937265.1 Coelomomyces lativittatus
AAAAAAAAAAAAAAAAAAAAGTCATGAAAAAAAAGGAGAAAAGGAAAGGAGGGCGAGTAGGACGTGAAAAATAAAGACACGAAGGGAGTTCTGCTGATTGGATATATACTTTTGTTTTTAGTATCATTCATCCATTGGTCGAGTAATTTTTGGATGATCGATCTAATCCATATCTTCATCACTATCGTAGAGAAATAAAATCAAGTCATATATAAATAAGGTGACATTTTTAACGTTAATTTTTTATTTTCGTAAAAAAAAAAAAGGAAGAATGAATGAAAGAAAAAAAAAAAAAAAAAAGAATGAAAGAATGAAAGTTTAAAAACAAGTACATGTAAAAAGAATTAGAATTAGAATGAGGAATGACCTTATCTTTTTTCTTTGTTTTCTTTTTTTAAATATAAAAGAAAAAATGAATAAATAACTACGTGTAACTTTGGTAATCAGCCAAGGAAAAAAGTAAACAACCCATTTTTAAGAATACAACACCGTTAAATATGAAAGTAGAGTTTATATTTAATAAATAAGACTTAGATTTTTAGTAAACCATCCGATATCTATTTGTATCCGCCTACTACAAATACACAAATTTTAATATATATATATATACATCATGTATGATGGATTTTTTCAGTTCGAAGTAAAGCCATGCCTTTATGTTCTTTTCTTTTCTTGTTATTAATATTTTTCTGTTTTTCTAAACACTTAAGTCACAAGGGAATTAGAAAAAATTTAAAAGGTATTTTAATATTAAAAAAAGGTGAGTGTTTTTTTTTTTTTTTTTTTTTTTTAAAAAAAAAGGGGGGGTTTTTTTTTTTTTTTTTTTTTTTTAAAAAAAACGGGGGGGTTTTTTTTTTTTTTTTTTTTGGGTTTTTTTTGGGTTGTTTTTTTTTTTTTTTTTCCAATGCTTCGTAATACAAAATAAGAAGCTTTCAGGAGTGGCTAGAAGAATATTTAGTGCGCGGCTTTAGTTAGATAAAGTAATTAAAACGAAAAACAAAAATTTAAAAACTTAAAAAAAAATTAAAAAGATTTTTTACTGAATTTTTGTGTAAAATGGTTTTTTTAAAGTTGAATTTTTTTCTACTTTTAGTTTATCTAACCTTAGGTGAGGTCATTACAAAAAAGAAAAAATAAATAAATAAATAAAAACGAAAGAAAGAAGAAATGGCAAACAGGTAGTTTAATAGATTGTTAGCAGTAAGATTGAAGAAATAATAGCAAAAATGACCATTCTTATTAAGTATGCAGAATGTTACGCGTGGTAATTTAGAAATTGAAAAAAATGAAAGCAAAAGTTTTCTTTTTTTTTTTTTTTTTCTTTCCTTCTTAAATTTATAAGTATTGGCTAATCCTAATTGTTTAAAAAAGACAATATTAAAATTTAAAATAATAATAATAATAATAAGTGAAACAATTGTGATTTTCATTAAAAAATTTAAATTTGATTAGACAATTGCCGAGATGCTTTTAACTTTACTAAGCGTTCACATATATCGCTTAATTGCATCATTTCTCCTTTTTGTTTTGAACCCATATCATCGCGATTGCGAACATTCACAGATTTGGCTTGTTCCTCTTCTCCACCTACAATAAAAATAAAATTCCATTGTGCCACTTCGGCGTTTCTTATTTTTTTATTCATGGTAGATTCACTTGAATCTACTTGAGCACGTAATCCAACTGCATGTAACACGTCATGTACGTGCATGGCGTACGGCACATAGGTCGCAGCGACAGGAATGACCATGACTTGTTTAGGAGATAACCAAAAAGGCCATTTTCCAGCAAACTGTTCAGTCAAAATAGCTAACATGCGTTCCACAGAACCTAAAATGGCTCGATGAATAATGACCGGACGCTGATATTCTTTACCTAATTCTACTTCCGAAGTACGAAACTTTAAATCAAAACGTTCAGGCAATTGGAAATCCAATTGAATGGTCGCACATTGATGAGGGCGTCTTAATGCGTCTTGAATCGTAATATCTATTTTAGGACCATAAAACGCACCGTCCCCTGGATTCAAAGTCCATGGATCTTTATTTTCATTTAATGCTTTTTCTAAACATTTTTCGGCTTGATTCCATACACTTAGTTCTCCAATAAAATTCTCGGGTCGTGTAGACAATTTCAAAGAAAACGTAAACCCAAACAATTCGTAAATATGTTTAAGAAATTGTAAACACTGTTGAATTTCAGATTCAATTTGATCCACCGTACAAAAAATATGGGCATCATCTTGTTGAAACCGACGCACACGGGTGAGCCCCGACAAAGCACCTGAGTATTCATTACGATGTAAAACACCAAAATCAGCAAACCGTAGTGGTAATTCTTGATAGGACCTAGGGAGATGTTGAAACATCAAACAATGACCTGGACAATTCATGGGCTTCAAGGCAAAGGCTTCCTTTTCAATATCAATGCAAAACATGTTATCTTTATACTTGGCCCAATGACCTGAGGTTTCCCATAATTGTACATTAAATAAATTCGGGGTGATGACCTCTTGAAACCCACGTTCTATATAGGCTTCTTTCATCAGGGTCATTAACGTATTATACAAATGCGCTCCATCTGGTAAAAAGAAACAAGATCCTGGAGACCATTCATGAAAGAAAAACAAATGTTGTTCCTTGCCTATTTTACGATGGTCTCGTTTGGCTGCTTCCGCTAAAAAGTGTTTGTATTCTAACAATTGTATTTTATCAGGAAACGACATACCATAAATTCTTTGTAAACTAGGTTGAGTAGGGTCTCCTAAAAAATAACTTGAAGAATTTTTCAACACTGCAAACGCTTTGATGTACCCAGTGTGAGGAACATGAGGACCACGACATAAATCAATCAATGGACCACATCTGTAGACCGTTGTCTTTTCGTCGTCTTTAATTTTGGAACGAATTAAATGACATTTAAATGGATTGTGTTGAAACATAGTGAGCAAATGGTCTTTGGACATGACCAATCGTTCAAACGGTTGTTTTTCTTGTTGAATGCGTTGCACTCGTTTTTCTAAATTCGGAAAATCATGCGGTGTCACGGCTTTTTCTTGAGGCAAGGCCATTTCATAATAAAACCCACCTTCTTGCAATGGAGGTCCAATACATAAATGACATCCAAACTCTCCTTCACATGCTTCCCCTAACATATGTGCTGAAGAATGCCAAAAGACTAACTTGGCTTCATCATTTTCAAAGTCTAACAACTGAAGTGCACAATCTTGTTCCAACGGACGTTCTAAATCATACAATTGACCATCGACTTTGGCAATAATCACTCTTTCAGCTAACGATTTGGAAATGTGTTTAGCTATATCTAAAGGTGTGGTGTCAAACGAAACTCCTGGTAGCGTACTACCATTAGGTAAGCGAACGGTAATGGGATTTCGAGGTTGAGCTAAAAAGAAGATGAAATAATAATTAGAATAGGTCAAGTCTACATGTAAAAAAGTACCAAAGCGAAAAAAAAAAAAAAAAAGCACGAAGGTTTGTAAAGGATTTTTTCTTTTGTTTTTTTTTTATAAAGGTGGAATAAAAAATCATTTATATGTGTAGAGTAGAGAGTCCCATCATTGGCTTTTATTTTATTACAACAACACACACATTCGAGGAGGACAAGTGAAATTCGTAGGTTAAAGAAAAAAGAAAGAAAAAAAAACTCAGCAAGCACCTCTTAAAATAAAAAGAAACTAAAATGGATATAGTGAAACAAAAGAAAGGGATACCTCCCACGACTGAAAAATTTCTCTCACGATTTTCAGGCTAGTCAGGAGTAGAAAATCAATCACAGTCGTGGGAAGTTTCTACTTCCTTATCCGTATTTTTTTTTTTTTTTTTTTTTTTGGTTTGTTTTTAAATTGAAATTCAATACCTTGAAGCTCTTGTGAAAATTTGCTTTTCAACTGATCAAACAAGCGAATCCGGTGTTCAATGTATTCTGAAGCAGGGGTTGCCTTTACATAAAAAAAGAAAAAAAAAGTAAAATTAGAAATGAAGATAAAAGTTGAAAAGATTTTGATTCCATTATCCCCGCACCCCCTCTAAAACAAAAAAAAAATTAAAATTAAAATTAAACTAAATAGCTTCGTCACTTCTTAAGAGAAAAACGTTTAGACTCGTTTTTTCTTTAACCTTACTCATTGGTTTATTTTCATTGTAGGTAGATTATTAAAATTGACTGAAAAAAAAAAAAGAAAGAAAGTCCAATGTGCCCTGTCATTTTCCTTTCTTTTTCTTTTTATCTTTCTTTTTTGTTCTTCTTTCTAGTTACAGTTCGATTCTTTTTCTTTATGAGTAAAGGTTCTCTTTTCTTAGAGTTGCTTATTTCCTTGTTTCTATATTTAAATAGAAACAAGTATTTTTCTTTTATGGTATAGAGTCATCGTTCTCCTTTTATTTTTTATTTTTTATTTCTATGGGAAAGGGAATCAGTATTTTCTGTACTTTTAGTATGTAACACCATTTTTTTTTTTACCAATACGTACTTCTATTGGACATTCCTTCTGAAGTTGAGTTTTTTCCAAAGCGTCGGAGACATGGTTGATAGTAGCCATGGTGAAATGCACAGAACAAGAAAGAAAGAATTAAAAGAAAAAAACAGTCAATAAGTAAGTAAGGTAGAGAGTGAAAATCCTTCAGCAGGCCGTACTCAAAGTAATAAAAAGATAGACACTGGAGAAGAAAGAACAGAGAATTGAATTCAAAGTAATTAAAAAAAAAAATAAATAAATAAAAATCCCCTCCTTCCTTTCCCCTAGCTAAAGGTAAAGTAAACTTCTTTTCTCTCTTCTTCGTTAATATAAATACATGGAAATAGAAAGAAGGTGACGACGACACAAAACTACAAACACACACACACACACACGTAGTATTTCTTTTTTTTTTTTGTTTTGTTTTGTTTTTAATTCAAGTG
Organism: Coelomomyces lativittatus; assembly: GCA_026937265.1. NCBI lineage: Eukaryota > Fungi > Blastocladiomycota > Blastocladiomycetes > Blastocladiales > Coelomomycetaceae > Coelomomyces > Coelomomyces lativittatus. The sequence goes on from JADGJU010000409.1 coordinate 4,918, forward strand.
AAGAAGTGTCGTTCATGTGACTTAACCCACTGCATCTCTGTTTTTTTTTTCTTAAATTTAATTCAAGTTTAAAATAGAAGAATTTCATTCAAGTCCACATGGTAAAAGAAAAAGAAAAAGTGATAAACAAGAAGACTTGACTTTTTATTGAAAATGAAAATGAAAATGAAAATGAAAATGAAAACAAAAACAAGACAAAACTGTGAAAACTTACTTGAGTAAAAAGAAAAAAAAAAAAAAAAAAATGGAACATAAAGTAAAGGTTGAACAATCCCATCACTTTGTAAAATACATGCTTCATTTTTTTTAAACAGTATTAGGAGTATAAATTCAGTTTAGTAACGTATAAATAAATAAATAAATAAATAAATAATTAAATAACAAGAATGGTAACGTATAAATAAACTCTTCTTCTTCAAAGTCTTATAAATAAAAAAGACATATATATATATATATTGCTCACATAAAAAAAAAAGTGGTTATTCAAGTATTTATCAAAAAAAATGTAATCGAGAGAAGATAAGACACTCGGGTTACCTTTTTTCTTCTCTCTATTACTTCTTGGTTACTAAACGGTCTTTTAAATTTTCCCATATATATATATATATCTATATTTAGGACCATCCCTCCCTTCTATACACAAAATGAAAAAGACGAGATGGGTGTTGTTATTCCTTTCAGATACCTGGTGGTATCTCTTTTAACGTTTCATTCTTTTTCACCCAAGATTGCCATAAACTTGTAAAGTAACAAAAAGTAACCATACTTGTTAACCAAATACGTAAAGGAAGATACCATTCAGGTACATAATGATGACGCCAACTTAAATAATCGACCACTAACACCCCATGAAATCCTACTAACTGAAGAAGTAAAGCCACATCCAGTGGGCACAAAAAAGTTAAACTACTAAAGATACAAGGAGTCACTGAGTAAGTGTAACGCAAAGCCAAAGAAGTGGAAGGAACTAAATAAAAAAAAAAATAATAATAAATAAAATTGAAAAAAAATTAAAAAAAAAATAAAATTGGTAAAAGGAACGTAAAGGATGGAGAAAAGAAACATCACTAACAACCACAACAACCTTTTGAAGGATCATAGGCCATGGCGGTTCCCCAATGCACGGCTCCTAAAAAAGTCAAGATACTGGCCCCGTAAGTCACGTGTAACCAAAGAAATGGAAAGATGTCTTGCGATGCGTCCCCACCTAGAATGCAAATCGGTGGAATAAAAAAGGGAAGAAGACCCGCCAATCCTATATAGAAAGGTGGGTTCGGAACAGAAGAAAGTGAAAAGACCTTATTGGACTATCTCACATGGATATCGATAGAAATGTATTTCAAAGTATTCAAAAAAAAAAAAAAAAAAAAAAAAAAGGAGAATCACCATAGAATCCTTCTTTGATAAGTGATGACATGAAACCAAGATTTCAAATAGAATAAGAAAGGATAAGGATGAGAGACTTAGAGAAAGAAAGAAACATCGATGACTTTACACTGGCCTTTTTAAAAGTTATGTGTGGAAAGAATGTCAAACAAAAAAAAAAAAAAAAAAAAAAAAAAAGGAGGGAAAGGGGAGTACCCATGTACGAGTAGGTGAAGGTGAAGGAGGAACTGGGAGTGGGGAAGTGCTGACGGTAGAAGAAGAGAGAGGGTGAATTTTTCTTTGATGGTTAAGATGACGAAGCGGAGGTGTGAAAGGTTGTTGTAATCTTAACAGATGTGTTTTGTTTTGAAATCCATGCAACGAAGTCGCATATCGACAAGGTTGATAAAATAAAAGGGAAGAAGGACACGGTAACTTTGGTGTAGAGAAAAACTAAAATTTAAAGAAAAGAAAAGCAAAAGTATGTTTACCTTCTCTAGTTATTTATTCATGGACTCGGAGTAGTGTTAAAAAAGAAAAGGGAAGAATGAGACGATGTTGGTGAGTTTGTTCAAGAAAACCCTCCACTTCTCAATACCATCAACCTTTGATTTGGAAAAAGGTGGTGAATGAAAGAAAAAGGAAGAAGTCTCCATTTCCAAGTCAACTTCTTTTCAAGAAGAAACAAAGTCTAAAAGGAATTGAAAAGAGAAAGACAAAGGAAGTACTTCGTATACCTTATTCACTCCATGATACGTCGTGGTGTAGTGAGTTAAAGAAGAAGATGGGCATCGAAGAAGGGGAAGGAACGAAGAAGGAGAAGATGGTTCAGACCGAACAAGACACTGAAAGAAATGAAAACGCATTGAGAAAATAAAAAATAAAAAATAAAAAAATTTCAATGTCTTTCTGAAGAAAAGTGGAATAAAAAAAAAGAATTCTTTTTTTTTTTTCTTTTCTTTTTCAATTAATACTACGAATATGAACGCTTCGTTACATGTATGCTCGGCTAGTACTCCGCCATCCTCTTCCTCTTCCTCTTCTTCAACTACGACGTCTACATCTACTTCTACTTCTACTTCTTCTCCTTCACCTGTATCCCCTGTCTTGACTCCTACCTCTTCCTCCGCTTCCACGGCATCGACTCCCCTTACTTCTCCTCCTCCCTCTTCTTCTTCTTCTTCTTCTTCTTCTTCTTCTTCGTCTTCTCCGCTTACCACAACCTCTTCTTCAAGTTCTCTTCGGCATTCATCTACAAAAACCAAACCCATGACACATGGCATCATCCCATATCGTATCAAAGATGCATCGTCTTACTTACCCAAATTATACTCTTTTTCTTTTGCTTATAAATCTCAAGTCACTTTGGATATCATGTATCAATGTTACCTTTTTGATTTTTGGGTCATCATTGTTTTTGGATGGTTTATAAAGAACATTTCAACGAAACGATTGAAAAAAAGAAAAAAGAAGAAAAAAAAAAAGAGAACTGTCTTTTTTTACACTCCATTGAAAATCCATTTTTGTAAGGATTGACCTTTTTTTTTTTTTTTTTTTTTTTTTTATTGATCTTTTTTACTTCTTTTGAAATACTTTTCATTTTTATGTATTTATTCATTGATTGATTTAGGCAATCGGATTCTACGTTACTTCGTCAACAAGTATTGACCTTGATTCATCAAGTACGTCCAGAATGGGATCAATGGAAAAAAGTTCTTCATGCAAAAGAAATTGAATTAGAACGTATTTCCGGTGCCATGTCGAATTGTGTTTACATTGTTCATGGTCCACCTTTAAGAATTCCATCCAAGAATGGATCGAAATCTACGTTCATTGAAAGAAAATTATTATTAAGAGTGTACGGTGCAGGAATGAATCAAGTATGTTCCATCAAAGAAAGAAAAAGTCTTTTCTATATATATATTTATGGATGAGTTAATTTAAGTGGGTGTTCTACTTAAAGAAAAAAAAGAAACCAAACAACAATTTATTCAGTTAGTTTGTTGTTGTTGTTGTTGTTTTTTTTTGGTTTCTCATTGATGGATGGGGTGGATCTTTTTATTGTTTTTCATGCAACCTTTTTTTTTTTTTTTTTATATTTTGAATCCTCCCGATTTCCATTTTCCATTTTCCATTTTCTTTTTCTTTTTTTTTTTTTCTTTTTAAAAACATCTTACCCATTTCTTTCTTTACCTCTTACTTTGTCATGTGATTTGATCCAGTTCATTCATCGTGATCGAGAACTCTATTGGTTTTTAAAATTGTCCGATGCAGGGTACGGTCCAAAATTAGTCGGGATCTTTGCGAATGGTCGCTTTGAAGAATACTTGAATGCACAACCCTGCACGAAAATGGATTTACGTGATGCCACCATTTCTCAAAGCATTGCTAAAAAATTATGTCAATTGCATTTACAAATTTTCTTTTCTAATGTACAACAAGATCGATCTGAAATTTGGACCGTGGTGGATGCTTACTTACATTTAGTGGTGCATGGTATTCATCATTTAACCGAAAAAAATATTGAGCGACAAATTCTGTTACAACAATTACACATGGAACAATGGGGATCTTACATTGCTCGTTATAAAGCGAAAATATTATCTTTGAATTATCCGGTGGTCTTTGCACACAATGATGTATGTATGGAATAAAGTAAAAAAATTTATTCAAATAAAATAAAGTGAAATTGAAGTTCATAGAAAATTTTGTTATTTCTTCTTCTTTTTCTTCTTGTTCTTTATAGGTCCAATACGGGAATGTCTTGAAACACACTCAATCCAATGACTTTATTTTGGTGGACTACGAGTATGCTTCGGTCAATTACCGAGGGTATGATTTAGCAAACCATTTTTTAGAATGGACCGCGGATTACCATTCCCATGAACCTCATTTACTTCATTTAGATCGGTATCCAACGGTCTCTCAACGGTATCAATTTTATGAAGCTTATTTGAATGAATACAAAGACTTGGTTCAATCCATTTACCTTCCTCAAACCCCTCTCATGACCACGCAACGCTTTTTATCGTCCTTGGAAGCCTTGGACCTTGAAGTTCAAGGATTTGTTCCTTTAAGTCATTTGGTTTGGGGACTTTGGGGTATCGTTCGAGAAATCGATAATCATAAACGTAGAGAAATCGATTTCGATTTTTGGGCTTACGGACTTCAACGGTTAAGTGAATTTGTGAAGTTAGTCAAGGTCATGTAAAAAAAAAAAAAAGAAAAAAAAAAAAAAAAAAAAAAAAAGGAATCATGTTATTTAATTTGGATCTCTTGATCCTCCATGGGTGTTTCTGATGTCCTCTCTTATTCCTATCCTTTCGTATTTTTATTTTGTATTTATTTTTATTTTATTTTATTTTTTGGTTTTTCTGTCGTTTTTATGGATGGTGGTGCGGATGTAAGTGTGTCGATTTATAATGCTAAAAATAGAAGGATCTCTTCCATCCATGACCCAATTAACTTCAAATTCTAGTTCACTTCAAATCCATGTAATTTAGAGAATTTATTTTATATATGTAATGTAACTCTCTTCTTTACATTTATATTTATATTTATATATATATAACTTTATTTGTTCTTTATAATTTGAAAGACATCATCTTTTCACCTTAGCAAAGATGTAACTAGAATCATACGTAGGTTCAAGCTTTGAAAGTAGATCATACTCTTTCTAAACGATCAGTGATGAATTTAAAAATCGAGCCCTAAATTCATTCATTTTCACCTTCCATAACACCATCGTTTCGTAATCTTTTCTTTACATACTTTTATATATATATATATATAAATATATATAATACATATGAGGACACTATGAATAGGAATGAAATATAAAATGTAAGCAAAGTGGAAATAGGAGGTTTCAAAATCGAAAGGAGGAAATAGAGGTTTTTATTTATTTTTTAAAAGGTTTAAAAATTTGGAAACATGAGTCAATTGGATCTGTGGTTTTATGCCTAGTGATAGTTAACTATTTTTTGGTAATTCGGTGGAGCAAAATAGAGTTTCGCGCGCTTAATAATAATTAATGGCATTGTACTCACCGCCGTCATGATGAGCACTTTCCAAACGAATGGAATAGACAAGATAAAGTTCAAATCTAGAATTCATATTTAAATAGATAGGTATAAAAGAAAATGTGAGGCTTCGTTCATTTCGTATTTTTTTTTTTTTAGAGGGGGTGCGGGGATAATGGAATCAAAATCTTTTCAACTT
>JADGJU010000413.1:0-10475 GCA_026937265.1 Coelomomyces lativittatus
GATTCATGGTCCATTTGAATGCTTCTAAACATCACTTCTTGCTTTTTTTTTTTTTAATTCACGTCTCTACTTTTTTGTTTTTTGTACAGTATTCCGAAGGAAATAAATCCAAAGCACTTTCAACTTCCTGCGGAAATCGATATCACTAACGTTCCTTCCTTGGGAAAACATTTTTTAAACGGCCCTAAAAAAGCAGTGCCATTCCAAGTGTTTCAAGATTTCATGAAAAGAATCTATTGCCACAAAATAGGTTATGAGTTTGCACATCTTTCGGTACCTTGGGGTCTATTTAATGCACTTTCATGCATTGTATCCTGCATAAATTTGTTAAGAGTTAGATCTAGATCTATATTTATGTATTGAAAATGGTCACTAAAAATAAACATCTTGATTTTAGAAATGTTGTCAATTCCAAGTTCAACTGAATTGAAGCCTTTCACTACTTTTTGTCTTTTCCTTTCTTTCTTTAGGACCTAACCGAAACAAAATGGTTAGCTGATAAAATAGAAATGGGTACATACTCTGAAGTGGATACGAATGAAATGTTACGTGCCCAGTATTTATTAACAAAAAGTGAATGTTTTGATCAATTTATGACTAAAAAGTTCCCTCAAGTCAAGAGATATGGATTGGAAGGTGCCGAGTCGATGCTTGTTGCATTGGATACCTTATTTCATTTTGCTTGTGCTTCAGGGATTGATTCGATTGTGATCGGGATGCCTCACCGTGGTCGCTTGAATGTCTTGACCTCATTACTTCAATTTCCCCTCCCTTTGTTGTTTTCCAAAGTTCAAGGACACCCTGAATTTCCTTCGTCTGAATCGCACGTTTGTACTGGGGATGTTTTATCTCATTTAGCTCATTCCGTGAGTTTACCTTATGGTTCCAATGCATCCGTTCGTGTTTCTTTGTTACACAACCCATCCCATTTGGAAGCCATCAATCCCGTGGTGGCCGGAAAAACACGAGCGAAACAAATGCTTGGTTTGAACGCCTTAGCCTTACAAATTCATGGTGATGCCTCTTTTAGTGGGCAAGGGGTGGTGATGGAGACATTGTTGCTCGCTCATTTACCTCATTACACGTGTGCTGGAAGTATTCATCTGGTCCTTAATAATCAACTGGGTTACACCACCCCTTCATACAATGCTCGCTCGACTCGGTACTGTACGGATCTTGCAAAGTTCATTGAGTGTCCTATCTTTCATGTGAATGGAGATCATCCTGAAGACGTGATTCGAGTCATGAAATTGGCATTGGATTTTCGAAACACTTTTCATAAAGACGTGGTCATCGATCTGGTCACGTATCGTAAATGGGGTCATAACGAAGTGGATGAACCTTCGTTTACTCAACCACGTATGTATGAAGTCATCAAAAAAAAGTCTTCGATTGCTGTACAATATGAAACAGAGTTGCTTGAAAAGCGTCTCCTTCAAAAAAAAAACATAGATCAACAAAGGCAATGGCATACCAAAGAACTTGAAGAAGGATTGAACCTGGTCCACACGTATGTACCTCCCGTTGCACATTTACAAGGGCATTGGAAAGACATGATCTCTCCTAAAGAAGATATTTGTACTTTTCCTACGGGGGTCACGGAAACGTCGTTAAAAAAAGTGGCTCAACTCTCTGTCCAAGTACCTTCAGGGTTTCAAGTTCATCCACGTTTAGATAAGTACCATGTTCAAGCTCGCTTACAAAGAATAGATAAAGGTTCAGGACTGGACTGGGCTACTGCAGAGGCGTTGGCCTTTGGAACACTTCTTGAAGAAGGGTATACGATCCGACTTTCGGGTCAAGACGTTGGTCGAGGGACGTTTTCTCAACGGCATTGTATGTTAGTCGACCAAACCCATGAACAAGTATGTATCCCTTTAAATGCTTTAGGACCCGGTCAATTAGAAGTGGCCAATTCTCCACTTTCTGAATTTGGTGTGATGGGGTTTGAACTTGGTTTTTCTTGGGAGTCTCCCAAGTCATTGGTGTTATGGGAAGCTCAATTTGGTGACTTTTTTAATACGGCACAAGTGGTGATAGATACCTTTTTAAGTTCAACTGAATCGAAATGGCTTCGTCAATCGGGTCTTGTTCTTTTATTACCCCATGGCTACGATGGTGCCGGTCCTGAACATTCCAGTTGTCGGTTGGAAAGGTTTTTACAAATGGCCTCGATGGAAAGTGGAGTGGCGAACATGCATGTCACTTATCCTACCACCCCGGCACAGTATTTCCATTTACTTCGACGACAAGTGTGCAGACCCTACCGAAAACCTTTGGTTGTGGTAGGTCCTAAAATGTTATTAAGATTACCAGCGGCAGTCAGTTCCTTGTCTGAGATGGGTCCCAACACCAGTTTTCAACCTGTTTTAGAAGATTCTATAACCGATCTTTCTTTGGTTCAACGTTTGATCTTTTGTAGTGGAAAGTTGTATTACGAGTTACAAAAATTAAGAGACCAACATCAACTACCTGTAGCCATTCTTCGTATTGAAGAATTAGCCCCGTTTCCTACTTCCTACCTGATTCCTCTTCTTCAAAAGTATGCACATGTACGTGACTATCGATGGTGTCAAGAAGAACCCATGAACCAAGGTGCTTATCTTGGGATAGAAAAGAAATTACAACCCTTGATCCCTACACCTTTGATGTATATAGGAAGAGACGCTGCAGCAGCTCCAGCCACAGGTGTCTCTTCGATTCATTGTAAAGAGCAAGAAAACCTTTTGAACCGTGCGTTGTCCATAAAAACCTAATTTTTCCAAAGTGTATCCCTTCAGTATTTTTTATTTTTATAAATTACCTATCCTATGTACAGTGAGTAACATTTATACCCATCTTTCAACTTCTTTTTGCATCACATCATTTTTTTTTTTTTATTTTTTTTTTCCCCCAGTAACCATGTATTAAATTTTTGCTTTATTTCATTTCATTTCATTTTTCTAAGTGGCATAATTGAAACCCAATCAAAATGCACTATGCTCCAAATACAAAAAGGTTGTTTTTTTTTTTTTTTTCTGAGAATAGATAAAAAATTTCATTCTTTTAAATCATTAAATTTCTTTTTACTTCTTTATTTTAATGATGATTCTATCACTAAGACATTCCAATAAATCAGTTAACACACAATGTAACGTTTCTGTTTGAGTAATTTTACTTAAAGAATTGATGGAGTAAAATCAATCAATGGGATGAAAAAAGAAACTCAAATTCTCTCACCTCAAAAACTAACTTTTATAAACATGAGAAAGTTAAAAAAAAAAAAAAATTATTTTATTTTTTATTTTTTTTTATTTTATTCCCTTCTAATTTCAGTAAACAATTCTTTTTCTTCTACTTTTTTTTCTCTTTTTCATCGATTCAAATAGAATTAGAAATATTCCCCCCCCCCAAAGAAAAATTTAAAAAAAAAAAAAAAACTCTCCATTCTAAAGTTTGTTCGCTTACTTTAGTCTTTCTCACTCTCTCCTCATGTCCAATCCTAAAATCGAACGTCAGTATGTAAGAATTCTTCCTTCAAATTGTTCTCCATGTAGTACGCCCCTTAATCGTTTGGGTTTATTTTTCATCTACTTATGTTCTTTACACCATTCCTTTTTCCCCTTTCTTCATCTCAGGCTCTTGTTGTTGTTGTTGTTGTTTTTCTATTTTTGACATTCATGGAATTGATACACTCCCTCTCCTATTCATTCAATTTTCGTTAAAATAATTTAACTTAGAATTAGGTTGGATCAATACACCACAGAAGTAAACTCTCTCGAAGCTAAAGCTGAAGCACTAAAGACTAACGCTGAAAAACACCTTTATCAATTATCATTACTAAATGAGAAATATTTAGAGTACGCTTTTCCCTTTGTATTTAAATAGACATGTATTCTCAATTTATGAACTTTCCCTTTTTTTCAATTTTTCAATTTTTTCCATTTTAGGTAACTACTCTAATACTCTTTCTAAACTTATCTGAACTCATTTTTCTTATGTTTCCTTTTTGTTTTTTTAGATTACACGAAAAGCGTCAGCGAATTCATTTTCTAAGAGAGAAAGCTGAGACTTTAAAGCAGAAATTAGCTCAAGGTAACTTTAAAAAAAAAAAAAAAAAAAAAAATTGAAAGAAAGAATGTTTTCATTGTCATTCTTAGTGGGATTGTTGGTTTTCTTAAGTTCTGTAGGTTATTTGAAATCTACTTCAGATGCTCCTTTCGTATGTTCGGATTTAAAAACTACTCATATCTGTCATGCGTTTGGGTTGAGAAATGCGATTCCAGTAACTTTTTCTAAAGCCGATGTATCCCCACTTCTTGTGTTAAAAGAGGAATGTCCTACTTTAAGTGTCAATGATTTCACGACACTTTCATGTTATTTAGCTGCCGATCCCTGTTATAACCCAGGTAGTACCATTCCCAAATCTAAGAATCCCTCAGACTTCAGTAAATATATTCAATCGGCGGTATTGGATGACTTAGCCAAACGATCTTCTAATAAAGATGCACGCTCTTTATGTAAACAAACTTGTGAACGTGTTTTACAACAAGTAAAATGTATATATCTAGTCGTACTCTTTCCTTCTATATCCATTGATAGGGATTGCTTAAAACACTTTTAAAGTTGTTGTTGTTTTTTTTTTCCCCTACTGGACTATTTATTATTATTTTTGCTAATTTCTTTTTTTTCTAATTCTTTTTTATCTTTATCATTTCAATAGCATGTCCGAAATTTTTTCGAACCGGAGAGGGTGAACTTAAACTCTGTGAAAAACTTCCTACTGAGAATTGCTTGGATAGTGATGGTTTGGAATCCTCTCATTCTATAAAACAAGTTACTTTTCATCATGCTTTTTGTAGTATTCTAGTATCCATTTCGTTGGTGTGTTGGTTAATTTTGTAAACATATATTTCTGTTTAAAAACCATCTTCTTCTTGTTTCCTTCTCCTTTCTTATTTATTTTAATTTTATTTAAATGTATGAAAGATTGTGCTTGTGCATTCATGCCATTGGAGTATTATTATTCGTTTATTCATCCAATTTTATGATTTTCAGTAGTCTTTTTTTTTTTTTTTTTTTAAATAATGGGTTAAATATTGAGAATTTTTTTAGATTGAATACATTTTTGTTTTTATTTTTATTTTTAAGTGTGTTTAAGTAATAGTAATAGTAATCGTGATCTCTCTTTCTCTCTCTCTCTCCTTGGTGAGTGTGTGGGTATGTAAGTGTGTTTTTGTGTATTCAATGTTTATTAATTTGGAAGTTGTGTGAACGTCGTTTAAAAAGAAAAATCATTCCTTTATTATTGTCTTCTTTCAGGTTATTTCAACAATCCATGACGACTATATCTTTATCTCGATACACACACGCACAGATAGACATAAAAACATCATTGATATCCTCTATTTGTACATGATTTCATGACTGTGTCTATCCTTCTTTCACTTACAAAACAACTTATGAATGTGTGTATAACAGTCACAAAAATTTAACGTTTGAATAATTTAAAAAGGAAAAAGAAGTAAAAAAAAAAAAAAAGTGGAATGAAAAGTTAAGAAGTTTACTAAAAATTTGTTTTAAACCCTTTTCCTTCTTTTCTTTTTTAAAAACCTTTCTACTCCAAGTTTTATTTTTATTTATTTTCAATTATCAAAACTTTCCTCTTTTTGGTCTTCATACCTTCCTCTCTCATCCTCTCGACCTCCGATTTTCACCAAAAAAGTAAGTGAATTCTTTTTTTTACTTTTTTACTTTTTACTTTTTCACTTTTAAACTAAACCTCAAAATTCTATCATTCATTCTTTTCAATTAGATCCTAGTCTACTTCACTTCCTTCCTCAATTTTTTTTTTTTTTTTTTGTACATTCTTCATTTCTGAAGGTTGTATTTTACTTACTTTTTTATTTTAAACGTATTGTAACACAAAAAAGTGAAATTTTCACATATTATCGCTGTCAAGTTCAGTTCATGTTACGAACACTCGTCAAGTTGAACGTGCATCACCGCTCTTCTTTGTTTGTACGCTTCATGCATTTCCAAGCTCCTTCTTTAACTAATCAAACCTTGCTTAAATCCGTACTAAAACAACTGGATTTACAATCGGACAATCCAGGGGTGTTTGATGGTCAGTGGTACGGTTCAGGAGAGGTGAGGAACTGTATCAATCCTTCAACCAATGAAGTCATTGCTCGTGTTCAAATGGTATTCAGTTTTACATTCGTTTTAGATCTCCTTTTTAAACCCTTTTTGAATTTTTATTGAGTTGTTCTTTCCCTCTTTAACGCTCTCTCACATTTGTATTTATCTGTCTATAAACTCTTGGAACGATTGGATGCTGGTTTCAGGGTTCGCTTCAGGACTATGAAAAAACAATGCAAAAAGTCGATCAAGCCAAACTTTTATGGCGAGAGGTATACTTGAAAAAATGGATATGCTGGAGTTGCTTTCTTGCTTTTATTTATTTTTATCCATAATTACTCTCCAACTACTTATTACTTTTATTTCAAATTCATTTACTTTTAGATTCCCGCTCCAAAACGCGGTGAAATCGTTAGGCAAATCCGTGAGGCTTTGGATGAAAAAAAAGTTCCTTTGGGTCAACTCATCTCTTTTGAAATGGGGAAAATTGTTTCCGAAGGGATAGGTGAAGTTCAAGAGTATATCGATGTATGTGACTATGCTGTAGGATTATCCAGAATGCTGAATGGACAAGTGATACCTTCTGAAAGTATATATCTTTTATTATTTACAATATCTTAGAATATTGTAAAAAGCGTGCATGAGAAGTTGATAGCACGGCTTTTATCAAAAAGAAAAGAAAAAAAAAAAAAAAAAGTAAAACTTCAATTTCTACTATTCCTCGAAACGAAAAAAATAGAGCTTATGTATTTTTTCTACCAAATGTTAATCAACTAGATAAGGTCAAAAAAAAAAAAAAAAAAAAAAAAAAAGGAATTTTCTATTTCCATCTTGATTTTTGTTTCATATTCAATCTTTTTTATTAAATTCTAGAAACACATTTTTTACCTATGTTCTTTCTTGGTACTTAGGACCTGGCCATTTCATGATGGAACAGTGGCAACCTCTAGGAAATGTAGGTGTGATCACAGCATTTAATTTTCCTGTTGCTGTGTACGGATGGAATGCGGCCATTTCGTTGGTCTGTGGTAATCCTGTGGTCTGGAAAGGTGCTCCAGCTACTAATTTATGTTCCATTGCCACTACAAAAATCATTGCCAACGTATTAGAAAAGAATGGATTACCTGGAGCCATTTCTGCCCTAGTCACGGGTGGGGTGGACGTCGGGAAGGCCATGACAAAAGATCCCCGCATTCATTTGGTCTCGTTTACAGGATCCACACACGTAGGTCGTGAGGTGGGGGTGACGGTTCAATCGCGTTTTGGACGCGTTCTTTTAGAGTTAGGTGGTAACAATGCTATTGTAGTCATGGACGATGCCGATTTACAGTTGGCCATTCAATCGATTTTGTTTGCTGCTGTCGGGACCGCTGGACAACGCTGTACTACCGTGAGACGGCTTTTTTTACATGAAAAGATTCACGATACCTTTATTAACCAACTTTTAAAAGCTTACCAACAAATTCGAATCGGCGATCCTTTAAATGAAGAAATCCTTTGTGGTCCCGTAAATTCAACCGCAGCTGTAGAGGTATTTGAAAAAGTAATCCAAAAATCTCGTGAGGAAGGTGGTCAAATTTTACAAGGAGGAAATCGGGTCGAAAGCCATGGTAATTTTGTGGAACCTACCGTCATTGCTATTCCTTCCAATGCTCAGGTTGTACAACACGAATCGTTTGTACCAATTCTTTATGTCCATCGCTTTTCAAGTTTAGACCAGGCTATTCTCGAAAATAACAGTGTCGGTCAAGGACTCTCTTCTTCCTTGTTTACTTCCTCCATTAATTCGGTCTTCAAATGGACCGGTCCTTCAGGATCCGATTGCGGTATCGTCAATGTAAATATTCCTACGAATGGAGCCGAAATCGGTGGAGCGTTTGGTGGTGAAAAAGAAACTGGAGGAGGTCGCGAATCTGGTTCGGACTCTTGGAAACAATACATGAGAAGGCAGACCTGTACCATCAATTTCTCTAGAAGTTTACCTTTAGCACAGGGAATAAAGTTTGGATAAATTAAATTTAGTTTGAACTTGGATTTTCATTTTAATTTCAAGCAAGAAAACATTTTTTTTTTTTTTTTCTACTCTTATTTCTCTTCTTTGACTACAATGAAATCGAGTTAACTCAAGGAAGTCTCAAATTTTGATTTTTTTATGTAAATGTACATTTTTGATTATGGTGAGTAAGTGGATATATATATATATATATTTTGTATATTTTTGTACTTTACAATCTCATGAGTTCATCGTATGTGTAATCTTTAAAAAAACAAATGAATAACTCTGATTTTCATATTTTCTAACTTTTATAAATAAATGAGCTGAATTTTTGTATAAAATTTATCTGCAGAATTAAGAATCCTCTTTTGAACTGATAAAATGAAAGAAAGATGTATTTTATTTATTTAACATGAAAGTTAGGAAGAAAGAAAAAATATATATACATATATATAAAGAAAATTAGTTAAGAACTTAACGATTAGATTTGGGTTGAAGGGAGCTTCTTCTTACAAGTTGACCATTATTGGCAGTGAATTCGTCAAGCAATGACATACTTAATCGAGGTCGGTAATGAAGTGTAGGTGAGATAGAAGGACTAGAAGAATATTCTGAACTATTTAAAAAAGAACCTGACGCCAGCGATAAAGTATATGAACTAGCAGAGAATTGGGATGAAGGGGAAATTCTGTAAAGAAAAAAAAAAACAAAAAACTATATATCAGTAACCCATAGACTAAAAAGGAAGTCATTAGTTGAAATCGAAAATAGAAAAATTAAATAATAAAAAAAGGTATACCGAAGAAGGATCGAAGACAAAGATATTAAAAGAGAAAAACAAACAAGAAGAACCAAGAAACAGTACACAGAAGAGTTCGGATTCACCTTAAAACTATCCATGAACATTTTCAAGTTACCCAAAGTCATTTGAAAATGCCGAGCAACCAGACCCTGTGTTTCCAGTAGTTCGATGATAGATTTATTTAACAAATGAACCCCAAATTCAAACTTAGGCAGTGGCTGACCTTTTTCGTACAATGGATAAACAGTATCTGTGAATGGGTCGGTGATAGTCGACCGTGACTCTAAAAAGAAAATACGAAATCGGCTTGGGATACAAAGTATTTGGCATAAAAGTAAAATAATACGGCAGACCCAACCTAATGCTGTCGCGATCCCATCTGCATTGCGTTCCTCTACAAGATTTTAAAAAAAAAAAATCCATTCAACATTTAGCACATAAAATAAAATAAGAAAATATGGAATGCTTTTCAAAGGTATATATTACAAGTAACTAAAGAGAACTTAAGTCATTCTCGTATTTCTTTACAGTATTAAAAAAAAATGGAGTGGGTTGTGTTATGAATATAACCGATAAGTATATCAATGAAGGAAAAAAAAAAAAGTCAATTTTCTCTTACGATATTGGATGTTGGGACTTGGAAAGTAGATATGACGTATAGTATATTGAAATTCATCCACCTAAAAATGTATTTTCGTGTTAAGCTAAGAAAGTAATATAAGCAGAAGAAAAAGAAACTAAAAAATAGTTTTTTTATTTTTAAATTGGAGACATGAAAGGAAAAAAAATTAAAAATGCAGAGGCAATGATCATACTTTTCTTATTGGATATACAGAATCTATGACCTCTACAGCTTGATGTATAGACATGGAAATAGAATCCAGAATTGAGTCCGTAGTAGTTCTGAGTAAAAGAAATTTCCGGCGCAAAATTTAAAAGTGAAAAAAAAAAAAATGGGTGAAGAAGTCGGATTATCAAATTTGTATAAGTTCGGAGTTTTTATTTCTTTTTTCTTTTTTTTCTCTCTTTTTTTAAGATTCTCCGATGATAAAAATTAATTTTTCGATCTTCCTGCACATGAAAAACAACAGCGAAAATTCCGAATAAAGAAAATCTTATAGATATGTACTTATTTCGTTCAAATAGTTCTTGATTAGAGTGTAACCATGATTTTTCTTGATCTAACTTTTTACAGGCCTGATCATACGCAGCTCTTCGAAGATTTAAGAACGAACGCAACTCTCTATTAGATCTATCCCCTACCCAGAAGAGTGGAAAAAAAAAAAAAAAAAAAAGTAAAAGATGGGTAACGAAAGAAGTGAAAGATAAAAGTATGGTAAGTAGGAACAAAAGCAGGATTGTGAATTTTCCTAGTAAAAAAAAAAAAAGTGCAGAAACAAATTAAAAAAAATAATAATAAAGCCACGGCGATTGTTACCATCCATGGATAAAAAAAGAATTTTTTAAATTAAATTCATTTTCTGCAGTATTAGGGTTTACTTCAGAAAAATTCGAAACCTCCTTTTAACGACTTGTTTTTTTTTTTTTTTTTTTTTA
>JADGJU010000415.1:0-10467 GCA_026937265.1 Coelomomyces lativittatus
TTTTCTTTTTTTTTCTTTTTTTTTTTTTTAAATTTCCATTCTTCACCAAAGAAAGTCTTTGTCAAGAAACTTTTCCTTCTTCGGCTTTCTTTCCTTTTTACTTTTTATTTGTACTTACCTCCTTACCTAAACATCTCTATTATCATCAAGTTGGATATTCACCACTTTAAAGAGAAACTTGTGTGTTTGTGTGTTTGTGTGTGTGTGTGTGTGTTCATTTCATTCTTTATCCTAAAGACTTTTCTTCTTTTTCATTCATTCAAAATTTTTTTACTTATGTCGCGTTATCCGTTCGTATTTTTTTTTTTTTTTTTTTTTTTCTTTTTTGTTTTCAAAAAGAATATCTATTTATTGAAGGAAAGGGTTTGACTATTCTTCGTTTCGTGGGTTGTGTGAGAAAATGGACTTCACCCCCCTTTTTTTTTCTTTTTTTCTCTCTTTTATTTATTTTTTTTTTTTTTTAATGATTTCTTTAGATTGCTTCGATTGACTTTTGAAGCATTGTTAGTCTCTGCAGTACTTGCTGGTGCACGACGTTCTTCAGGTTTAAGTATGCCTCTGTCTCTCTGTCTTTTTATTTTTTTTTCTTTTTTGATGGATTGATTCTAAGTAGAGTTGTGTTTTAATTACATTGTTTTCTTTTTTTTTTTTTTTTTCTTTTTTAGCCCTAGCCACTGAAAAGATTGAAACTGAACCTATTCGATTTGCTACTCAGAAATACTTGGTAAGTGGAAAATAAATGTGGAAGGAAAGGTGTAGAATTTCAGGGATCAAATGGATTTCTTTTTAACCAAAAAAAATAAAATAAAATAAAATATATCTAACCTTCCTTTTTTTTAATTTTTTTTTTATTTTTTTATGAACGTGAACGTGAACGTGAATGTGAATTTGAATGTTTAGGAATCGGGTGAATGGGTCATGGATGAATTGATTGAAATCATGTCGAAATCACCTAGTTGGTTTCGTAGAAAATTTCCTTGAATTGAAGTTAAAGAAAACCTCGTCATGGTGTTGTGCGTGTGTGCTTTTATCTACCATTGACAACAACAACAACAACAACAACATTCAACACCCAAAGATATAGAAACGAATGTTTTCTCTTCTTCTTCTTCTTCTTCATCTGCTTTGATCCTTTCTCCCTTGATGATTTTATTCCACTGTTTTCTACACTTTCGTTTCTTCAATAGGGAAATCATACTCGTTCAACTTCAACTTTCTATGTCTATTTCCTCTTCACTGTGAAACTTTTCGTTCAATCCTCTTCTTTTCTTTTCTTTGAAGATGAGCAGATGTATTTTATTTATATGGAAATGAGTGAGGTGAGAGGTGATGACGATGTTTTTTTTTCTTTTTTTTTTTTCTTTCTTTCTTTCATTCTAAGTTTTGATTCTTATTCTAATTCTTATTTCATTCATTCTTTTCTTTTCGAACATAAATCTCCTTTTAACCCGTTTCTGTGTATTTTCTTTTCTTTTTCTTTTCCTCTTAGTGATCTGTTTTGATAGGATGAGAATGTTTATTTATTTATTTAAAGAATCACTTCTACCTAAAAAGGAATACATGTGTGTGTCCCATTTATCCAACCTTTCTTTTTCCTACTTACTTTCCGAACTTTAAAATCAAATCAAATCAAATAAAAATCAAATGTAAAGAAAAGAACAAGCATGTTCAATAGTTTTTCTCTACCCATTGCATACCTTAAATATATATCATGAATAAAAGAAAAAGATCAATTATTATTATTTATTTATTTATTTATTTATTTTTGAAGTGGAGAGAGAAAAAAGTTAATGGTTGGTTACCAAGAAAATTTGTTTATTTTATTTTTTTAGTATATTCAAAATCAAATTAAAAAGAAAAAAATAAATAAAAAGAATTTTTTTTTTTTTTTCTTTTTCCTTTTTCGCTTCACTTTTCATTTGAATTTGTCAACCTTTCGGTTTTTTCTTTTTTTTTCTTTTTTTTTTCCTTCTGTTTTTGAAAATGAAAGGCTTGACCAAAGCTTTGAACCGTGCTGGGACCACGTTGCTTCAAGCCACAGGGGCCATTGAAAAGACCGTTGATAAAGAATTTGATGAAGTCGTGCGTCGGTACCGAAGTTTAGAATCGAAACTGGACCGTCTTCATCGAGAAGCCAAAGGTTATTTAGAAGCCTTGCGTGCCATTGCATTGACCCAATCTCGGATGGCTATCACCTTGGATACCTTGTACGATCCTTCGGCTCCACTTCATGTGAATGCCGCGTTGTATAAAACCATGAGTGGGGAAGTCGAAACCATGGTTTATACCGAAGTGGATCCAGGGTTTCGACAATCCGTGGTGGATCCCATGGCCTATTTCTGTACGTTGTTTCCTATTTACAATGAAGCCATCTCTAAGCGAAGTAAAAAGTTATTGGATTACGATGCTTTACGTTCCAAACATCGAAAATCCATGGAAAAACCCAATGACGACCCTACTAAACTCACTCGACTTGAACAAGAAGTCTTGGAAGCCAAACGGAATTTCGATCTGTACCATCTGTCTTTACTTCAAGAATTACCTAAAATCATTTCCATGCGGATTTCCTTTGTAGAACCTTCCTTCGAAGCCTTTTTGAAATCTCAACATCGGTTAGCTCAAGAAACCATTCAACGCATCCTTGGGTTACAAGCTTCGTTCCAATCCTTAGGTTGGAATCCGGATGCTGCAGCGGATCGTGAATTAGATGGGGCAGCGGATCGAACATTAGAAAAAATGAGAAGTTTATCCATTTGTGTGACTCCTTTATAAATCAACACTCTAAAAAGAGGTCGGATAGCCAGCCTCGGCAACATCATCTTCTTTTTAGACTCCTTTTTTTTTTTTTTTTTTTTTTTAGATATAAGGTAATTTGTCTTGCTATTTCATTCATCATCCATACTTTTATGTATTTCACTATGAAAGTGAACATGAAAGAAACGTTGAAGAAATGAAAAATAACCCATGAATTTGGCAATAGCAAAAGAGAGAGAAAATGTATACTTCAAACGAACTTCTAAGTAAGTCGTTCGATTTCTTGTTTTAATTTAATCCAACATCGTGGAACAACTGAAAATGAAACGTTTTCCTTTCTTTCCTTTTCTTTCCAAATTGTTTCTTTTTCCTTTTAACATCAATAGGAAAGATCATACAAAAATCTAATGAGATGGTGATCGAATTGAAGACGTATTAATGAATACAAAAAAAAAAAAAAAAAAAAAAAAAAATGGGTTCATTCCTTGGATAAGAAAGGTGGGAGTGGGTTGAAGTAGGAAAGGAAGTACCATAAGATTATTATTATTTTCTTTAACCAAACAGAAATCAGAAATCAGAAATCAGAAAACATGTCCAGAAAGTAAAAGAATTTTTTTTTTTTTTCACTTCTAAAAACCAATCCTCATCACCTTTCTCCACAAAAACGAGACTTGAATTCTTTACCAAAAATAACAATCCTACTAATTTACTAAACATGTTCGCTTCGTTACCTCAAGACTGGTCTACTTTACAAAGAATGGCTAAACAAATGGAAACCGAATGTGAGGCCAACTTAACTTTGTTATCTAAATCCCTTCCTCTCAACTCTACCTCACTCCAAAATCACTCGATGACATCCATTCCTACATTAGACACTTTGTTTGAGAAAGTACATGGTGGTTCATTGGATTGCTTTTCTTTCTTTCTTTCTCTTTCTCTCTGTCTCTCTCTCGCTTATGCATTTATTAAAACAAAAGACTTATGAGTATTCTTATTGGTGGTGGTGGTGTTCTTTCTCTTCGTTTCAGAATGCTTTTAACCCCATTCTAAAAGTACTTCTATATACTTCTGTAGCTTCAGCAAGTGGTTGATCAAATGGAAAGTGTATTGACTTCGGATTCTCCTTCTTCTTCTTTTCATCTGGTTCAACGGTATAGAGATACTTTACAATTGCATCTTCGAGAATTTCGAAAACTTAAAGTAGTATCCTCCTACTTCCTGTCTTTTCTTTTCTTTTGCAGTGTTGTTGGATTTTCTTTTTTTTTTTTTTGGAGAATGGAAATTAAAAGAAAATAAAAAAAATAGAATCCATTCTTCCATAAACATACTCTCGCTCCTCAGCTATATGCAGAAAGTGCGAATGAGTTTAGATCCTCCTTGGAAATGTCATTACTAAAAAATAAAAAATAAATAAAAAAATAAAAAACGTATCATCTTTCCATGTTACTTGGACGATTGCTAGGGCACGGTTCAATCTTCACGAGCTCATACGGAATTATTAACAAAATCAAATCCCGGTTCAAAGTATCGTTTGTGAAGTCCTTTCGTTTCTCACGTTTGATCCTCTTTCTTTGGAGGAAAAAAAAACAAAAAAAAAAAACGAAAAGAAAAGAAAGAAGAATTCTTCGTTTTCGTATTTTTAAGTTTGTCTGAACTTTTCATTTCTTTCTTAACTAAACTTCCGCAATCTTATTATATATATATTAATATTTGTATCTATTTAGTTCGAAATCCAATGCTTCTCAACCTGATGGAACCGATTCACTTCTAGAAGAACGAATCCAAGTAGATCGTGCTACTTTTATGTTAGACGATCTGATTGAGTTGAGTACCTTCTTTTCTCTCTCTCTCTTTCTCTCTCAAGAACTTACTTTTCTGTAACTATCTATTTGCTGGCTTACTTATCTATAAAAAATATAAAATAAAAATGACTACTATCCTTCTTTAGTCAAGCCCATGCCACTCGATCAGGTTTATTGGATCAACGGAACACTTTACACAGAGCGCATCAACGAATACAATCCCTGGATTTTTCAAGTGTCAAAAGGTTGCTTCAACGCATTCGATGGCGTCGACATAGAAACACTTGGATCTTGGCCAGTGTGTTTGCCTTGTGTACGTTTCTATTGATGTTGTACCTTAGACATTAATAGAGAGGTGAATGAGTTACTTATGTTTCCATACTTTTTTTTGTTTTTTGTTTTTTCTGTTATAAAAATTAAAAATAAATAAAAACAATTATTATTCACCTATGTTGCCACTACTTTTATTTTTCTCGACCACTTTTCACTATTGGAAGGAAAATCTCTCTTTTCAACTTTTCTGGTCAGAAAAAATGGGTAAAAACAATAAAATCACCTCTTGTCTTACCATCCAAGCTACGTTTTTACAATGGATGGAATTCTCTTTTCATACTCGCTTAAAAAGAATGGCTACGACTCTTTTTTTTGCGTTTAAAAATAAAAAGAGTTATTACTTTAGACTCACACATTCATTTAAGTCTCGAGCATTTAGCTTTTAAGAAACTGAGCTTGAAATAAGTAAAGATATGGGTGGAGGTCAATGGAAGGAAACGATAGCCGATTTCTTAAAAATCATCGAAAAGGAAACTTATGACGGATGAGTCTCAGTAGAGCATAATAATAAAGGCATGAACTTCTACTAATTAATGCCTTTATCTTTGCTTTTTCTGCGTGAGAAAAGGGGCGTTAGCAATTCAAATGATAGTTATTTGTAAAAATAGAGAATTGGCTAAATGAAGAGAAAGTAGTATTGGTCAAAATAAAAAGAAAAAAAAGTATGAAGACAAGCCTCTTTTTCTATAATACATGTAGTAGCCCCAAAAAAGGAGAAGGAAAAAGAATAAATTATGGTTAAATACGAAGAGGTGAACTATAACAGATCCATCTCGTTCTCTCTCCTTAGTTGTACCTACCCAATTCAAGTTGCTGACAAGTGAATTTGGGTTCTATGTATATAATTTAGCCTATGAATAAATATTTCTTTAGTCCACTGGGTATTTGAAAAGGTTGCTCTAATTCTTAATTTCAAGTCTACCCTCGCTTTACATGTTTTGTAAACGCGAAAGATCAAAGTGTCTTTTCCTGTATTTTGCAGGAAAACAAAAAACAAAAATCCCTCCTAAAAAAGCTTTTCCTTGTTCTGATACTTAAAGTCATTCCATACTTGGGGATTCTTTTTTAATTTTTACTGTTCTAGTTAGGATTTTCTTGCTTCTTTTTTCCACATTTATTCAGGGTTTCTGTTTAGTATACTTATTTATTTCCATTGACCCCGTGTATAGAGAGATCTCTAAAGTCAACGCTTTAGTGTAATGTTCTTTTTTTTTTTTTTTTCTATGAACTGCTCCGACTGGGACTTGAGACATTCGTTTTGAGATACAGAAAGTTATGTGGGACGTGTCTCGTCTTTTCATAAAGTAAACATTCTCTTCCCTATTTTTGGGGCTAATTAACACTCTTAAATTCATTCAGTAGAGTTTAGGTTAGCTTGCCAGCTCTTCTTTTGGTTGTTGAATTCAATCAAATTTACATTTTTAACTATTTTCTACAACTCTCAGCACAAACATATTGCATTTTTTTCTCTTCCACTTCACTTACTGCACTTCGCATATCTATCAAATCTAAGTATATTTTATATAAAAAAATGAAGAAAAAAATAAAATAAAATCATTTCTACAATGCACTAAACAATACTCAAAAATAAGTAAATAAAAATTGAGAACAGAATAAAGATTTCATTCCTCTACAAAACAACTAGCAAAAATGAAAAGATTAAAAAAAGAAAAAAACAGAAAAAGTAAATGGTTATGTTTTTAAAACTGCTTGAGATTATAAAACAGTCCAAGCATTTTGAAGCATTTTTAAATCCAGTTGTACTCGAGTAAGTGATGTTCCTACAGCTGCAGTATGTCTTTTTTGATCTGCAAAAGAGAGTTGAAAAAAATCATTAAAGATATTTAAATCAAGTAAAGTCATTTGCTTGTTGGAATACATTCGATGCTGTGACAAAGTACGTCTAAAACATTTTAAAATAATAATAATAATAATATATGAAGACGAAGAAGGAAAAAGAACAATAATAAAAATTAGAGCAATCCTTACCTACCGATTCGGTTGGAATAGAGTATAAAAAAAAGTGTGGGAAAAATATAAAACCCCAACTTAAATAAAAAGATAAACAATAAAAAGAGAAATCAGACCTGAAAGCCTTGGGATGCAGAGAAGCCAACGGAAATAGATTTGAGGTCAGTTGATTGTACATTAACAAAAAGCGTTTATACATCACCTCTGAAACTGGTGCAACAACGCCAATAGATCCATCCTTACATACTGAATGATTTTAAAAGTGGAAAACTCGTGTAAGTACGTAGATTGAAAAAGAAATAAAATATGAAGTACACAAATATCAAGTTCTCTTTAATAAATTTAAGGTTTGAAAATAAAAAAGGGAAAAAAATTGAACAATACAATTCATCAAAAAAAAAAAAAAAAAGGTGAAAGAAAAAGAACGAAAGAAAAGTCGTACTTACAATAAAGACAACAAAAGGAAGGATCCGGTAAAGAAATGAGTGAATTTGGTCGCATACGATAATGAATAAGTTTTTCAACAACCGAACCCAAGTAAAGATCTCCCCACCTCAAAAGCTTCATACCACCGTAACTTTGAATGTGATAGGGTGAGTAAAGAAGTAAATTTAAACCACCTTCGTCATCTCCAACCAAAAATCCAGCTAAGTCTCCTTGTATGAGGAGCGATAAGGCAGTGGTAGATAAAGGATGATGATCTTTACTCACCAAAATAAGTTTAGGAGGATCTTCTTGCCAAGCAAATAACATAATGCTTTTGTACATATCCCCAGCTAAAATGAAGGCTTTAAAAGTCACAACATGGTTCACAAATAAATGAGTATCGTGAAATGCGACTCCAATCAACCGTTCCATGTCTTCAAAGTCATACAATATAATTTTAGCTCCTGTACCTACCAGCAAATGGCCATGAAAAGAGGCCAAGGCGGTTACAGGAGCTTTCACATCCTCTACCGCTAATAATTTCAATCTATGTGAGGTTTCCGGCTTCCCTGGTTCAGGAACTACAGTGATTACATCAAAGACGTATAATTTTCCTCGAGTAGCTACATCTTCACCTTTGGCAAAAGACGTGCCCACGACCAAAAACGGTTTCTTTCCAGAAGGTGCTTGTTTGCATTCTAAAGGAACCGTCACCACCGCTAGCACATATTCATACTCATCAAAAAAATAGCTATCGGCAATGGCTAGATTGACAGTAGATATTAAATCAACTTGAAATTGACGTACCTGGGGGGGATAAGCGCCTTCTGGAAGTTGACGCTGTTCAAGTATTTCAGGCGATATGAATGGTACTAAAAATAATATTGGTTAAAAAAAAGAAAAGAAAAGAAGTTATTTATCAAGTTTAAAAAATACTACATAAAATTCTGATATTCTACCCATCATCAAAAATTTATAAATTAAACCTTTTCCGTTTATGTACATATGTGTGTTTTTAGTATCTGTTTATTTATCTCTTTTTTACTTTTAAAATTATAAATGACACAAACAAAGAAAAATTCTTAACATATTTTTTTACAAATTGCAAGAGTATTTAAAGTAAATTAAAGGAAAAAAAAAAACAAAAAAAACAAAAAAACTGTATACAATTAGCGTACCTTTCATACCAGAAGGTGCATTATGTTCTTGCTGATCTGGAACTTCAATAATAAGCTTAAAATCAACAACATGAGAAGAAATCAAAGCGAAAGTTAAGGTTTCTGATTGATAGCTTGCAAAATGAGAGGTACGATAGGTTGGAACTGTGCGATACGGCAACTCCATGTCAAAATTCATCAATTCGTCAAGTACAGATAAAGCTAAGTGACCCTATTAAATTAAATAAATATATATATATATAATATGAAGTTTAAAGGAGAAAAGTTGAAAATAATAATAATAGTAAGTGGTAAGTAAAAGAATTTTAAAAAACAGTTTAGGCATCAACCAAAAGCTCTAACAAAAAAAAGAAAAAGAATTTAACTCCCAAAGTATTTACACATACTTGAGAAGTAGCTAATAAGAATCCAAACGGACAATTTGGATGATGAAAAGGAGAAAAGCCTGTGACATGAGCCTTAGAATGAACAGGAAACTTGTGGTTTTTGACAATACCAAGGTCCATGGAATACGCGTGTAAACTACTGCGACGGGAGGCCATGATCCAAATCGATGGTTCACGCCCACGTATTACAAATAGACCTGGCTGATGATGAATGTTTTTAAAAGGATGAACAGAAATCTGTTTTCCAGTTAAAGGATTGCTGGTTGACATTAAAATTTGAAGATTTGAATGCTGACGCACAAATAACACACCTGCAAGTGTATCTGAAAAGTGTATAGGTGGATCCGGATGAAATGCGCGATAAAAAATTAGGTTTGCATCTGACGTCACCAACTGCAGTGAAAACAAGTGAAAAAATAAATAAATAAATAAATAAATAAATAAGTTAATTAAATTAATAAAGATAGCCTACGGTAAAGGAAAGGCAAAGAAGAAAAAGAAAAATAAACAACAAACTCGATTTAACAAGAAAGCATAGTACAAAAGTTCAACTGAAATATTAAAAATGTCAACGTCATTAACTTCGGCTTAATAACATACCAAGAGGTAAACATCATCCACTTTTGAGCCTAATGAGACCAAATGGGCTTGATCAATAGAAGTTATAGATTCGTCAGACAATGGAATTTCCTCTGAGGAATTGTGTAAAACTTCAGACAAAGATATTAAATTGGTGCAGGTAAATACGACCGCCGGTGCAATCGAAGGAGAGGAAGGTAATTTTGTGAATTGGAGTGTATTCGAACTTTTTAGTGTCATTAAAATCATGGTAGAAGGGAGTAAAGAATTGGAAGATATAGGGGGGAAAGTATCAAAAGTAAACGCATTTTCAGAACCGTTTTTCGTTTCTCCAGGAATAGGCGGAGATGTTTCTTTCGAGTGTGAGGAAGGAGAAGAGACAGAGGTTGGGATAGCTGAGGGAAAAGCAGCATTGGTTTCGTTCATTTCCAATTGTTCTTTTTCAAATTCTAAGTCTATTTTTTTCTGTTCTTTTTCTTCTTTGTTTTCATCCTCGTCTTCTCCATAAAAATCCATGTCTAAATCATCTTGAAGCTCCATGACATCTAAAGCGTTTTCTAAGGATACAGTTTTCTGCTTTTGCTGTAATATTCGAGTTTGGTGCTGTATTGCATTTAACTGCTGACCTGAAATAAACACGCTTTCTGTATCATTGAATAATTGAATCCAGGTTACATCGCCTTCCGTGTAGATAAGTTCAAGACATGCATTATCGGAACTATTCTCCGAAAAGTAATACACTTGGACACAATGTCCTTCTAACAAAATGGCAACATGTCGAAATGCTATTGAGGCCATGATTGCTGAAGCAGGTAACTGTATTTCCTGTAACAGGTTACCCAAATGACTGATTAACCTTACTGAACGCTCAAGAATTTGTACTACACGTTCTAGGCAAACTTGTCCTACGTATATTGTTTTTTGATGAAGTTCAAAATCAGTATCACGAATGGGATGAAGTTCGCCAACAGTACTAAATACCTAATTAGCTAGCCTCACATGTGAAAAAAAGGTGAGTTTTAAAATGGAAAAAAAGAA
>JADGJU010000416.1:0-10446 GCA_026937265.1 Coelomomyces lativittatus
GAAAATAAAAGTTAAAGTAGGTTAGCTAAAATCAATTTGCTGTTGGGTTAAATAAAATTCATGATTTTTTTAAAAATTAATTTTTACAAATTAATTGATTTAAGTTGCAGAAATGATACAAAGATGGATGTCTGCATTTTTTTTTTTTTTTTTTTTTTTTCTCTTTGTTTATGAAAATCTAATTTGATTTTTCAATTGACTATTGGGTATTTGTTGAAATCCTTTTATGCATGAATGGCGTCGACAGCAAATGAACATAAAACTGATATAAAAAAAAAAAGAAAATTGAAAAATTTATTCTCCTATCTACATGTTCTTCATTACATCACCATAAAAGTGAGTTGTTTTGAAAATTTAAAAAATAATTCAAATCTTTAAACAGAAAAAAAAAAAAAAAATGAATAAACGAAATAAATTTTCTTGAAAAAAAAAAAAAAAAATTCCCTAATTTAAAAGAGAGAGTATTATGTACAAGATATTAAAACAGTTTGAGTTAAAATCCGAACCTTCTTTCCCCTTTTATTTTTGTGAATCAAAATTTCGAAAAATTCAATCTCTCAAAATAAATACATAAATACCCTTGAGCGTATTTACGACTCAGGGAAGGAGTCAGCATTCACAAGCATTATATTTTAGAACACAAAAATGTATAATACCGAAAGCAATATTACACAAACACAAATATTAAAAAAAGAGCAGAATGAATGAAAAAAAAAAAATCATTCAAGACAAAAAGGAAAAGGCGGAGCTACGAGGATTAATAGAGTTTAAAGAGTAGGTTTAAAAGAAAACCAAAATTAAATATAATGAAGAAAAATGAATCGCGGGTTTGTTTTGATTTCCATACATATTTGGCAATTTTGAAGGCCTTTTTTTCGCAGCGATGAATTTACAATTTTTTACATGCAATCCGGTTGAATATTAATTTTTGAAAAAAAAAAATAAAGTTAAAAAATATATAAAATTATCTCTCTTTAAGATGTGTCCATCTACTTAAGTGTTGCATCTATCAGTTGATCAACTAAATTTTTCATTGATACTTCCATTTTTTCTTCTAAAAAGGAAGAAAATTCTATTAAAGCGGTCGAATCTAGCTTTTGTTGAACCTCATATTGAAGAAGTGTTTCAGTATTATTACTCTCCGTATTTCTCCGTAACTTGTTCAATAAGGCACGATAGAAAATGCACGCTGGTACCGCAGCATTTTGGGTAAGGAAGCGTTTCGAGCGACGAAACCATTCAAGATGAAATTCTTGTACAACCTTAGTTAACAAACTATTGTATTCTATGTCTTTAAATAATGGATGCTTTAATGTATCAAACTTGGTATCTAATGATATGCTTGAATTATGATGGAGTATAAGAAACTTGATATATTGCTCTGCATAACCCATGCCTCGGAATTGAAATGAAGAAGGAGAAATGGCAAAATCAGTTCCTAAAACCGATCTGGACGTTTCTTCGAAAATGGATTCCAAAAAGCTTTGAATAGCATTTTCAATACATTTTTTCTCAGTTAAATTTAAACTATTATCCTCGAAACTGATTGAAGGTGGTGTGCTGTTCGCTTCTTCGACGAAAGACGTTCTTACTGGAGTTGGGATATGTTCCATCATTTCTTGAGAAATAATTGCAAAGTTATGTGAAACTTGGTTTGAATTGATGCCTTCAGAATTCAAGAAGAAATCATTTTCAAAAATACTAGGGCCTGAAGGATGAAGAGGTTTAGGTTCAGGGAATGTTAAGAAAGGTGATTCGTCCTTAGTGTTGTCTGAAAGTTGGACAGGTAGAAAGGGAATTTCATGCATTTCTATAGCAAAAGATTCAGAAAAGATTTCTGAGCTTTTACTGAGGCAATCTTCAATATCAGAGCTGACAGAACCCGAGCAAGTAATATCATCATCATCACCAAACTTTTTGCATTCCTCATCTATAGAGTTTATTTCCAAATTTGGATCGCTGACATCGTTGTTAAGCGATGGACTTTTATTGCTGGTGGCCGAATATATAATATTGTAACGCACCGGTTCCTCAAAAGAAGCGATACTCAAAACAGGAGAAATGTTTTTAATTTCATCAATTACATCCGGTAAAGGAATGGAAACAGAAGTACAGAGTTTATTGTTCTCCATTTTAAATTCATGAACTTCCTTATGCTGGTTATTTTGTATGGACAAAGCAGGTGGACCTTCTCTTTTATCATCTTCATGCAATTCAATTTTCTCACATATATCCTCGCATACTTCCTCAAGAATTATCTTTGACGAATTATCATTTTCTTCTTTATTTTCTAATTGATCTTCAAAGGCATTCTCGATTGATACCATATTGGTGCCTACAAAATTTTGATCCTCAAGTTTAAAAGAAATTATAGAAGAAACCTCTGATGGGTTTGAATCACTCCCAGTGTTTATCTTCAGAGAACTTTTTGAGGATTGAATAAGAAGCGCCTCTTCAGAAACAAAATCAGATATTTTTAAAATATTGTCCGTTTCTTCTTTAAGAGGAGTATACAAAAAGGGACCTGGTAATTTTCTAGAGGAAGATACTCTTTTTTCTATTTGGACTTCTGGAAGTTCTAAGGAATTTGTACATGATATGAAAGTATCTGAAAATTGAATATCCGTATCCGCAAACAGTTTGGAAAAATTTGGAGAAGGCGCGAGAATAGATTCTTCAAGAACTTCAGATTCACCGGAGCGACTGTTTTCAAATCTTCCTACTAACTCATTTGAAAATTCCTCAAAATTTGGAAAGGTATTGAAATTAATGACTGAATGAATATTGCCTTTGGATTCCTTTTCCTCTTTTTCTTCTACTATAGAAGAGAGTGAAGATAATGAGCTTCCCGAAAACGAGTTTTCGATAAAGCATTCTTCAGAAACGGATACTGGGATGATCTCCGCATTTAAATTTTTTCCGTACCCCCCAGTGTTACAGGGTGATTCTGTGCGTTGAATATTATTGTCACCAAACTTAAGAGAAATTTTATTTTTATCTTCTATTCCTCCAGATGGATTTTCAAAAAACGGTGTCAATGCTGAGTCAAAATTGGAGTCAGGTTTTGGAAGGGTTCCTAAATAGGAAGCATTATGTTTAGATTCCGAATTGATAGTGACGTCTATAGTTGTGGATAAATCGATTAAATTGTTATCACATATTCTAGGTGCAAATTTACTTGTTGGAGGATGAATAAACGAAAGCTCAGATTCAAAAGCAGGTGGTGAATGTAAAACAAAAGATGAAAAATATGATTTCGTTGGTATTGGACTGTTATCCAATACAGGCATAGGTAATATCGGTTGGGAAAAGCTGTTTTCTATCTCAAAATCGTTTATTTTATGTGAGCACGAAGGGGAGACTTCGTTTTTTAAATTTAAACTTGTGTTTTCTTTGGAAAGTAATAGTTGAAGCCTTTGAAGTTTATTTTCGATCTCTTCAATCAATGGAGTTAAGTGGTCTTTAACCATTTTTTGGACAAAAGCTTCTGTGCGAAAAATATCTTTAGAAGAAAAATTGAAACTATAATTTTCTTTACTTGCAAGTTCTAAATTAGTGTCTGATTGCACCGTCTTGCCTGGATGAAAGTAATTATTATTCTTACAAGGTGAGTCTTTAACACCACAATGCAAGGTAGAATATTTTGCATTTAAAGTCCCAAGGTCATTTCCTTTTAATTCATTTATATTTAAAAAGTCTTTTCGAATAGTTTTTTGGAATTGTTGGACGGAGTTTACGATGTCCGCAGATATACTTAATGTTTGGCTTAACTTATTGTCAGGTTCAGCTATCAACTTGTCCAACTCTATTGGTCGAGGCTGTGGGCTATGGTTTTTTGAGCGCGAATCAGCTGGAGGAGGCTTAATTTTAGAGGATGGATTCTCTTTTACGTTAAATACATGTTGAGCAGGGGTCGAAAGGAAATTATCAAACCCATCTTCATGTAAATTGTGTATTGGAGATGAAATTAGGGGAGTCTTACAAAGAATTTGTGCTTTTGGAGTAAAAGTTTGTTCGCAGGGGCTGTGTGTCGTGAATGGAGAAGCATTCCCTTTTCTTGGCCCATGTTCATCTAGTTTAGTAAGTGAAATAAGTGAAGGTTGAGGAGAAGGAAAATTGTTCTTCATGGATGCGAAGGTTGAACGAGTTTCATTTGCAAAATTTGCCGATGAGACAAATCTGGAATAAATATTAAGTGGACGATAATAATCAAGGTTATCATTGAAATCATGCGGAAAGCATCGTGTGTGCTCGGTCAATGACTCTCCTCCACATTTAGGTGGTGGAGTAACAAGGGAAAACGGATCATCAATATCAAAATCTATCAATCGATCTTCAGTGGGATCAGCATTTGCTTGTATTGATACTTTATCCTCAATAACGGAATTAGAAGAGTCAAAAGTGGTTGTTTTGATTTGGCTTGTATGAAATGACCTTTGGACTTGTGGTTTGTCGCTGCTTTTAGTGTCATTTAGTAAGTGCGAATGATTTTCATGAAAGATATTTTTTCCAAAGGAATTTGAAAAATCTATTAATAAATTTTCGTGTTTTTCTGTTTTTCTTTTTCTTCTTAAAGCCTTTTGAGATTCAACTATACACAAGAATTGATTTTGAGACGGTGAATTAGGTTGATTGGACAAAAAATCCGTGGTATCAATTTGAAACTCAGAATTATGGATATGAGGAGAGCGGGCGTCATGAAGTTCTATCCTTGATAATTGTCTATGCATGTAAATTTCGTTCTGGCTTTGTTTTGTATTTTTTTGAGCACTTTGATGGGGTGATGTAATTGATTCCAAATTTTCTTCTTTTCCACGGGTATCAAGCAGTAATACGGATGTAATTTTATCGTGAAATTGTGGTTTCTTTTTTGCACGATTATCTTGAAGAAGTTTTAAATGCTCTTCAAGTTTAAACCTTCTCGCCTTATCTAATGCAGCAAGGACTTCATCTTTTTTCTTCTTTTCATTCTCAAGCTCACGTAAATGTTCCAATGTCTTTTTTTTCTCTTTTTCTTTACGTTGGACAATGTAGCGTTGGAGTTGTTGACGTATCTCTTTGGGTTGAGCAGCAGGGCGCGGAGGGGATGACACATGATGCAAAGGTTTAAAAATTCCTTTAAGAAGCTCTGTTTGATTAGTAGATTTCTTTTCTTTTCTTTTTTGTTTCATATATTCCCGAACTAAATTTACATCATAGCCTTTTTTAGTACATAAATGCATGTTTGCAGCGTCATTAGAGTTTTGTGCTGAACAATGTCTCTTCTGACTCTGGGATTGCTTCTGTTCGGACAAATCAGTAGTCGAAACATGATGCTTGAAGGTATTTGCATGTCCACTCGACTTTTGCTGAGTTTTAAGTGATTTGTCTGAAAGGCTGTTCTTTGAGAGATTAGAAACTGAAGTTTTATGAATATCAATTGAAGAAGATTTTCTAAATTTTGTCCTGAATTGTAAGACTGATTTTTGTCCCTTTTTATTTTCTGATTTTACTTTTTGTGGAGAATTCTCATCATATGGCAGCTCTAAATATAGCCCATAATGAGCGTTTTATTAGAAACGTTGGATAAGGAACTGGTAGCTTATAAAAAAGAAAAGGTAAAAAACACCTCACTTGAAAGCTGCTACAGTTTACCTTAATTACAATAAACGTATTTCGAGTGATATTTTAGTCTTACCTTCTAAATGATTATTAAAATTAGCCCGTATCCTCTTCCTGAGCCTGATCTCTTCCGTAAATATTGGCTTGGGTGAAGATGAAAAATGAGAGTCATTAGACGGAGAAAGGTGGTTCGTAAATAAAGACTCCATTCTAATGTATATGGTGTAAATGCGAGAAAATGTGTTGAAAAAAGGAAATTGAAAGGTGAGACAAAAAGTCGAATATCTTGCATCGTTTACTTTCAATAACTTGCCAAAAATTCCACCGCTTAAACTCGTGGATTTATAAAAGAATTTTTCAATTATAATAAAGTTTTTTCCTTCATGTCTTTCTCTCTAAACTATTTTAATCCTTTCACTCTAAGATTAAATTTTGAACAAATTAACAAAGAAGCGATCAATTTTTCGGAAATTCAATCGGAAGACTAAATGTATACTCTCTTTTGAAAACCTAATGAATTATTACTGAATGGTATAAAATCCAAAAAAAAAAGTAAGAAAAAGAAAAAGGACATTTCTACTTCTATAAGAGCAATTCCTAGCACTTAGAATCAAATAAATACATGAAGCATAAAAAATATTACTTATTAAAATTAAAAAGTTTGTGAATTTAGGGGCATTGAAAAAGAGTTGGTTGGAACTATAAAATACTTAGAAATGTAGGAACATTTGCTAAAAATTAATTATTGGGTCTTAAATAATTGATGAACATTGAATCTCACAAAAAAAAGGAAAAAACCGCAGAATTCTAAAACAAGCTGACAATAGATATAGATCCTAAATTCTTTTAGAAGAGATCTAATTTCAAGAAAAAAAGTTTATAAATAAAGAAAAGAGAGTCAAAATCTTGGAAAAATATTTCACAATTGAGAAAGGAAGAACATTTATGTGAAATGATGTTGCAAAAGGGATTAACTTAAATATACACTCAAATTAAGGTCAATAGTCCCAAGCGTTGCGAAAAAGTAAGTTGCCGAATAACGAAAGGAAGGATCCTAAGACAAAAAACAAACAAACTAGAAAGTCGATTCTAAGTCTTAAATATGAAGAAGAAGAAGACAGGGTAGTACTCAAAGAAGTCATTTCTAAAAGTTTATTTTATTTCTACATTAAATTTCGGATTTAGCTTTACAAATAAAAATAGGGAAGAAGTTGAATATTTAAGAACGTGGCTTTTCTTTTTTCTCCTTATATAAAGCAAGCAATGACACTCCAGAAACTTTGACGACTTTAAATCGGACACCTGGAATATCACCAACAGCACGACCTTTTCTACCGAAACCAGCAATCAATACTTCATCCTATTAAAACAAAAAGAATTTGAATCAGGAAAAAGAAAATCAGCTAAAGTCGTTAAAAAAAAAAAGGCTATGTCGAAGAAAGAAACGTTTATATATAATTTTCAATTGTTTTAAAAAATACATTAAAATTTATGTTGACTTTTTTTTTTGAATCAATTCTCTTAGCGCTTTCAAAATAATGCAAAGAAAAAAAAGGAGGTTGGATTGCTCAAAAAAACTAGTCTGAATGAGTTCTATTTCCTGCTATTTTATATATAACTTAAGTCATCATTTCTTATATGCGAAACTTATTTATGTAAACTTATATTGGTTAGAATAGTATCACACCAAATCATGATAGGAAAAGTCGACTGCTTTATTATTTTTTTTAATTCACGTCGATACTTTTTATCCAATGAACAGTGCAAATACAATGAGCGAGTAGAGATGAAAGCAAGTAAATCAGGCCACGGTAAATCATGGTTTTCTAACGCCAAAAACGTTAAAGAGTCAGGTAACCCCTGTGAAAACAAACGAACGTACAAGATGTCTTCCATCGTGACGGGGGTTCTTAAATTGAATAAAAATTCCTTTAAACAAGTTTGTGGAAGGATGCTACACAAGTGTTCTAGGATGGAGGCAGTGAAAGTATTGTGAGATAGGTTGAGATGTACCAGCTTTGGAAAGGAGGTGGTCAAGTGTGCTAAAAACACGAGCAATGTACTTGGTGGAAGCGACGTGTCTTCAAAATTCAAGTGAGTTAAATGCGGCCACGTGACTTGAAGTAAGTGGGTGACTTGGGTTCCTACGCGTAGATGACTTAATTGTAAATGTACTAAATGAAGATGACATAGTTGAATCATGTCAAGTACTCCTCTTAAACAGGAAGGTAAAAAAAGAAAATGTTGGAGATGGAGTTGCTTTAAATTCGAAATCGTAGGTAACGAAGTCATCCCTTTCAAAACAGATTTATCAAATGTTTCTTCCTTTTTAGGAATAGGGGAAAGTTCAATCTTGGCTAGGGAAGGATGAAAACCCAAACTTTGAAAAAATCCACTCAATTGACATGCTTCAAAGCATCGATGTATAGAAACACTTTTTAAATGCGACTTAAATTGAATCCAATGACAAAAGTTAGAAAATTGTGCATTGGAAAGTACACAATCTTCCAAAGTTAAATGCGTAATAGGCCATGAAGACAAAAGAGACCCTTGAAGTTTAGTTGGAAATGAAAGGTGTACTCCATGGATTTCAACTAAAGGTGCATCTACCAAAAAGACTTCAGGGTTAAGTGACGTTACCTCGACATAATCGTTACGTTCAGGTTTTTTTCCTTGGTCAGACGTTTCACCAATGGTCATGGAAGCATCAGGTTTCATTCGAACGTATTTGTGTTTTGTCTCTTTTGGATTTTCTTTGAGATTCGAAAAAGAAAACATAGGAAACTTTACTTCCTCACATTGTTTTAGTTTTAAATGTACATGAAAACTACATTGCTCAAAAATGTCTCGATAAAAACGAATTACAGTGTCAGATAAGTTCTCTTTGGGAATAAAGTAGCGCCTTCTTGAATTTAACTTCACCGAACTTATGTGAGATGAAGAGACGAATAATGGAAGCGAAATGGGTGGATGTAAATAGTCACGAATGGAATCAGTTGTCCATTGGAAGCAACTTTCTAATGCATGTAATGGTGTCGCATGTTTGTAAAGATGAGAAAGCCAATACGGTTTCATATCAAAATGTTGCTCTTTAGAAATCAATTTTTTTTCAGCATACAACAATTGTTTTATGGAGAGTTGCTTTAAAAATATATGAAGTACGGAGGTAGATAGTCCATCAAGAGTTTCAATATAATTGAACAATGTAACACCTCTCTGGACACACACATCTACGATCTGCGGAAAATTTAAATAAAAAGCGGCTTCAGCTATTTCCAATATTTGTTCATCGGGAGGCTCCCATGCCTTTGAATTACCGTTCATGAAGTATTCTAAAATACATTGAAATGTATTAGACTCAATGGATGGAAGACGAATACATTTTTCATGATACTCTAAAAACAATGAAGAACATTTCAAAATATGAAGTAAGGTTTTGGAAAGGCCAATAATCGACATTGGAACTTGAAATTCTGCATTCATAAGGTTGCCTGTCCTAATTAAGACATGAGCTTGTGAGTCTGAAAGAGTAGGAGGTGTCCGTGGGATGATTGGAGAATGTGTCAAGGTCCGTTGGTTTAAGGTTCTTAAAGTTGGTGAAGGAGATGAAGAAGATTCAGGAATGGATGATGATACCGCTAAAGATGGAAAGGCGGTCCCAATGATATGTTTAAATCTTTTTGATTCGCGAAGTGCTTCGAAAATAGCGGGTACCGATAGATCAGTGGTCATGTTGACTTTTAAGGTAGCTGTTTTTACTGTATTTCTTGTCGGAATAAGATTGGAACTAATTTGTGGATAAAAATAGGGAGTCGATAGATCCTCAAACGCGTTATGTGGTTCGCAAATGAATGAATCCGGAATGTCATCGAAACAGTTCGGAGTACGGGTTGATTCTGGAGAGACATAATCCTCATGAATTGAGGAATTCGAACAACTCGAACGACTCTTTGATACAATATTATCAAATTTTGTTGCTAAAACATTTGTTGGTACTATTGCAGAAGGGAGATATTTCGGGGGTATCGCGATGGTCCTCTCTACGGAGCTAGGTCTTTCATTTGTCTTCAAATGTGATGGAAAGAGATATCTTTTATTGGAATGTAAATAAATAGGAGAGAAAACGTCTTTTTTTTGTTTAAATGAATGATTTGGTAAAGAACTACGCCAGTGGCAAGAAAATTCACTTTCAACAGTAGCATCAGTGCTCAAATTCTTTTTCCTGGAAGCTGAGTCAGACTCCAAATGAATTCTATAATTTTCAATTCGAAAGGGCCTACTTTTATTTTCTTTTGTTACAATCAATGAAGGAAGCATGTCGATGTCTTTCTGCTTTGAAAGGACGTCCACACTTGTTTCAGAGCTCAAAAGATACGAGTTCCCATTTTTGCGACTGGAACTTAATTTTTCAGAGAGCTTTTTGTGTTGATTCACATCACTAAGTCGAAATAGAGTTTGCTGAATGGGAAGCATAAAAAAGAAAAACAATAATAAGACAAAGTATTTCTAAATTCTCACAAATTGTAAATTTAGTAGTTCTAAATCTAACTTTTATATATATATATATAAAACTTTAAAATGACTATTTTTATTATTATTGTAATTTTTTTTTACTTTTCTTTGTCTGCATTTGTAAACGTTAATCAAAAGAATATACACTTAAAAGAACTTAGCCCATATTCCAAATAAAATTTATAATAATCAAGGAGGTAATAGTTTTTCTTGGATTTTCAATGGTGAAAATGAAATAAATACGTGTTTATTATCCATGCACGTCGTATAAACAAAATGAAAATAAAAGTTAAAGTAGGTTAGCTAAAATCAATTTGCTGTTGGGTTAAATAA
>JADGJU010000417.1:0-10435 GCA_026937265.1 Coelomomyces lativittatus
AATAATAATAAATCTATCACATCAAGAAAAAAATAAGACCAACACTTTTGGATTGATCTGAATACCATGACTCAAACCACAGCCACCCACCCTTCTACCACCAACCCTACGACTGCTACTACTTCTACTTCTACGACGACGACTACTTCGATGAATCCTTCATCTTCTTCCTCTTCTTCTCAACATCTTTCTCATTTTTATGAAGTAGGTTGGATGTTTGTGCGTGAATATTACAGGTATCTTAACAATGAACCTAGTAAACTTCATTGCTTTTACTCAAAAGATTCTATGTCTCAACACGGTTACGAAGGAGAAAATATTACTACTGCGTGTGGACAACAGGTACATCGTTTCTTTCAATTTTTTTTTTTTTAAACTAAGTAGGATGGATAAAAAACTTCTTTTCGATCCTCTGGATCAAATAGTAAGTGGGATTGCATAGTCTTGACTTAATGATCATTCTTCTCTCTTTCTTTTAGGATATCTTCCATTTATTTGAAAAATTAAGTTTCGAAAACTGTCGCGTCTTTGTTTCGAATGTGGATTCTCAACCTTCCAGAGAAGGCGGGGTGATTGTTCAAGTCCTTGGTGAAATGAGCAACAATGGTCAGCCTTCTCGTAAATTTGCTCAAACCTTCTTTTTAGCTAAACAACCTAAAGGGTATTACATTTTAAACGATATCATGCGCTTTTTAGAAGAAGAACCTGACCTAGACTTGGATCAAAGCGATGCGTTACCCTCTTCATCGTTAACGTCAACCACCCCTTCCGAAGTGGCCTCTTCCACCTTACCTGCTACGTCTACAAATGCAAAAATAGAAACACTTACACACTCTTCCAGTGGTGCTTCTTCTTCTTCTTCTTCTTCTTCTTCTTCCCATCCAGAAGAAAATGAAAAGGCTTGGAAATCAACTACATCCATTCCTTCCACCTCCATCACATCTTCTAAACCTCCCCTTCGTGGAAAATCTCCTGAAGTTGCTGGCCATCCTCTTAGTACAGAGTCAACCACGTCACATGGATCGGCTGGTCCTTCGACTTCGCTTCCTACGATGACCCCCACCTCGACTCTTCGAGGCGAATCTCCAAGAAAATCCACTGCACTCAAACCTTCGAAAAGTCCATCTCCTAAACGTCGTGTTGGTCATGGTCCAGATAGTGGACCCATGCAAACAACGCATACGGGTGTGAATTCAACTTCGTCGTCTGGAAGCATGGGTGTGGAGAAACCGACAACAACAACGGCTGTTTCGACTGCTCCTCCGGTCGATCAAAAAAATACTAAAACATCCACCCCTTCCGTCGCAGTACCTGCGAAACCCACTTCATGGGCTTACATTGTACAAACGGCTGGACCGTCAAACACCACGACGGCCACCTCGAATCCAAGTTCTTCCATTTCCCCTTCCACTACTTCGGCCACTACCCCGAGTACGTTGACCTCTTCATCGACCACCACCACCACCATCACCAATACCATGACCACCAACATGACCCCTCCTTCCGCCACCCTCCCTTCACCCAACACTTCCAACCCTCCTACCACCTCTTCTTCTTCTTATTCTCAAGGCGTGACCCCTTCTTCCTCTTCTTTGGCGTCGGCAATGAAACCTTCGACAACCTCCTTGACGACATCGACTTCCTCCAATCCATCACGTCGGGATCTCGATTTCGAGTCCTCTGTTTACATTCGTTACCTTCAACAGTCTTCTCCGTTTTCTGAAAAAGATGTGTCTGCTGCATTTCACGAAGTTGGGGTCACGTTTCAAAAAATGCAACTCACCGGGAACGGGGGTGTCTGTTATTTAAGTTCCTCTAGTGAGATAGCGTTGGTGCTAGGTAAAGCAGCGTTGAAACGAGACAGTACGTTGACTGTGGTGCAAACGACCGAGCAACAGAAGTACATGGTCAAATCCATGTCTCAAGAGGAAGCCCAATCGAATCCGTTGGCGGTGTTTTATGTGGAACCTAGGAAAAAACAAATGTATGGCAACCATCATCATGGACATCATCATGGCCATCATCATGGCCATCGGCATGGTCATGGGCATGGACATGGAAAGTACAGTCACCATTCGTCTCATTATTATCATTCGCATCATGCCAACTCCAGTCACAACCCCACCACTTCTGCCATGAACCCAACCACTTCAGGAACAGGAGGAACGAATGGTGGTAGTAGTGGTAGTAGTAACAACAACAGTTCTGGAAATCATTCGCATTCTCATTCCCATCATGGAAAAGGCTCGTCCAACACCATGGGGTCGTTTAATACCTCCGCCACGTCTCCTTCACATCATCATGGAGGACCCGGAAGCAGTGGGGGGCTTCGTCATGGTAACCCAGGTCCTTCCTCGTCATCGACCTCGACCTCCACGCAGGCTTCCAATCGATCGAATCGAAATGACTATCCTCCCCATTCCTCTAACTCGTATGACAATGCCTCGCACTCACGTGGGAGTGGAGGCGGAAACCATTCTAGGTACGAACCCCTTTCTTCTTCTTCGTCTTCTTCATCTGGTTCAAGTTCTACCACGTCGACTCCCAACACCTCCACCCCCTCCACCGCAGGACGAAACCATCCACCTTCGTCTTCTCGATCTTCTAATTCTCGACATGCTTCGTCTTCTTCTTCTTCCACGAGTACCCATGAATCCCAATCCTCTCGTACGCAAGGAGGAGGCAGTGGTGGCATGGTGAGTTCTAGATAACCCAACAGACTCATGGTCATGGAAGTGGGAAGAAAAGGGTGGGTGCTTTTTCAGCTTAGTTTACGTCCGCATCGTTTATGTTAAGAAAAGAATGAAAAACCTCAGGAAAAGGATGAAATAGATGTTTGGTGGTGTAGAAAGAGGGTCCCCCCCTCCCTCCTCTCCTTTTTTTTTTCTTCTTCTTCTTCTTCTTCTTCGTTTTTTTATAGCTAAATTCAAAAGTTCATATTCTTCAGGTGGAGTATTTCATGTTCTTCTCCTGTATATTACATCCTGCGATCTTCGATTTTGGTTTCATATCCAAAAAGTAATTAAACAATTTAAAAAATAAAATAAAATAAAAAATAAACAAGTTGAAAATATCAAACGCCTTTTTATTTTTTTTTTTAAATTGTTTAATTACTAGGTGAGTTTTGCGAGTGAACGACGCTTTTTCTTCTCACTCTACTCTCCTTCTATTTAGCTCTCTCCTTCTATACTTCTTCTTGATTTCTTTCTCTTCTACGTTAAGCTTAGAGTACATGAATAAAAATAAAAAGGTTTTCTATCTTTTTTTTTTTTTTTTTTTTTTTTTTTCTTGATGTGATAGATTTATTATTTTTTTTTTTTTTTTTTCTAAAGTAACTGGAAGGCAGATCAGGTGGGAGTGTTGTGCATGGACGAGGGGATCTTCTATGAAGAATCTTCTTTTTTGTTTTCATGATGGCTTTTCATCTATGCAGTGTTCCTCCTTCTTCCTTTTCTTTTCTTTTTTTTTTCCTTTGGAAGAAGGTTGAAGGATCCATTGGAACATGCAGAGAGATGACTTAACCCCAGTTCGTC
Source organism: Coelomomyces lativittatus (assembly GCA_026937265.1). Lineage (NCBI taxonomy): Eukaryota > Fungi > Blastocladiomycota > Blastocladiomycetes > Blastocladiales > Coelomomycetaceae > Coelomomyces > Coelomomyces lativittatus. The sequence goes on from JADGJU010000417.1 coordinate 3,534, forward strand.
TCCTCTGAATGGAAAGGAAGGGGAGGTGAGAACAATGACGTTCATGTACCTTTATGAAAGTAGATGTAAAAGCCTAAGTCCACATGCCTCCTCCCTACCACACCCACTTTGAGTTCTTCTTTTCATGTCATGCCATCACTTCCATCGAAGAAATGAAGGAAAGGTACGTCGAAGTAGGGTGGTGGGTCGGTTCGGTTCAACGGTCGAATCCTTTTTCACAAGGACTTTAGTTTTTTTTTGGGGGGGAGTAAGGTCTTACTTTTGTCTTCCTTTGTTTCGTTAGCTTCTTCAACCCTTCTCTCTTGTGTTTGACACCTTACGCCTCGTGTGTCCAATGTAAGAAGTGAAATGAATGTGTATGTATTTACATTTAAAAAAAAAAAAACTTAACCTCAAGCACACGTTGTAACTGCTGTTTTTTCTTTTTGAAAAACTAGTATCTCTATTCAAGGATGTGTCCATCGCTAAAAAGGAAAAAAGACAAAAAAAAAAGGACTATGAAGTTCCATGTTTTTTTTGGTGGGGTTGAATTTTCTTCCGTTGACAATAAATCATGATAAAAAAAAGATCAAGACAGGCAGGTGGAATGTGGATTGATTCATGTATATATTTACTTCCATCCACTCCCAATACGTTTCATTCTATTGTAGAAGGCGTAGGGGTGGTCGAAGTGGTGGAAAGACAGTCTACCAGAAACAGAAAAGACGATTCAACTTAGAAACGTCATTGAAACACACGGAGGAGGAACCCACCACACCCATTGTTCTCCCCCTCCATTTTTGGCTTCTTTTTATTCTTTCTGTTCATAACAATTCTTTCTGAACGAGGGACTTTTTTAAATTTTAGTTATTTATTTTTTGATTCCTCCCCCCCAAAAAAAAAAAAAAAATAATAATAAAAAATAAATTAAAATAAATTAAAAAATTAAAAAAAGACCCTGCTTCGTCTTTACTTTATGCTGAATTTCATCGGAATTTACTAAACCAAGTCATCACCACGTGTTTCAATTTTTTAAAAAACGATCGTTGTTTCGGTGACGCCGGAGGAGGAACACTTAGGATGGGAGACGGAGGTGTTTCTTCGACGTCCATGGAGGGCATGGAAGGGATGGAAAAGGAAGTTTTGGAATCGTTCATCAACGGATGCACTTTCATGGGATGACACCTCGAGGTGACCAAGGGAACACCGTGTGGGGGTGGTGGCAACACGGGTTCAGGATGCATCTTTCTGATGGGAAGCAAGGAAGTTGACGATGAAGAGGAAGACGACAGGGTTGGTTCCATCACAAATTGAATCCGTTTCATTCCTGGTTTCGATGGACCCATGTCCTTTTTCGATTCTTTCTTCTTCTTCTTCTTTTCCATCGTCATCAAAATCGTTCGCGTCTTTGTCGGTTCCACCTTCACCTCGACCTCTCCATCCTTGTTGCTGACCTCCACCGTCGATGGAAAGGAGTGAAAATTCATCATGGCCTTGGCCTTTGACGTTTCTTCGGTTTGCAGTAAAGTACGGTACGATGCAAACCCATTGCACCGAGTGATCCATTCCAATTCCATGTCAATCCTTTCGGTTTCGGATATACTACACCCCCAAAAGGCTTCCAAGGATTGTAAGTACAATAACGGATACATGATTTTCGGGACCCCCGAGGGTTTGTCGGTGACTTTTTTCAAGGACGTGGGGGGGTGAGTCATGTTAGGAAAGGTAGGGGTGAGGTAGGTAGAGGAAGGTAAAGCACGAACCGTGGCAGTGCCTCCTCCACCTCCACCTCCACCTCCACCTCCTCCGCCTCCTCCTTGAGTTCGTTGACTTCCTTCTTTGAATGCACGTTTTGAAGGCATCAAGTTTGCCGAAGGTTTCATATACCCTGCAGGTTGTCTAGCTACATAGCCATAACTTGGTCTAGATCCTACCGATGAATTGGAATGAGATGAAGTTGGAAGTGAAGAAGGAAGAAGGGTAGAGGGTTTATCATTCAAAAGAGGTTGCATCGAAAAAAAAAAAAAGTGTAGATTTTTTTTTTCTTTACACTTTTTTAAATTCGTGTTCTACTGAGCAGTAATTGATAAATTTGATGTCCTTTCAACGATGTTGGCAAAAATGGAATATTAACATAAGAAGAAGAAGAAGAAAAAAAGTGTTTTTCGGTTCAACTATCACGATAAATCCTGATGTGTAGATTTTTTGGTTTTAATGAATTAATTTTTATTTTTATTTTAATTTTTAGTTATTTATTTTTTACGTGTGTGTGTGTTCAAGTGTGTGGAAAGGAGTTTGCATGAAATAAACTTGGAGAATCATCTCATGAGGAAGGAAAGTGTAAACCCCCATCCATGAAAGGAAGAAAAAAAAAAAAAAAAAAAAAAATTATTTTATTTTATTTTATTTTTAAATTTTATTTCCATTTATACTTTTCAGTGGGTATTTTTTTTTTTTTTTTCTTTATTTCTATTTCTTATTTTAATCTCCTCTCTCTCTCGACTCTTTCGTTGTTTATTCTCTATCTCATGCACAATCATTAATTGACTATCCCAACCGTACACAATTCATGTTCCAAGGTATGTTTAATAGAAGTAAAAGAAAAGGAAAAATAAAAAATAAAAAAATACATGGAAAGAACTGTCTTTATTTACTTTTTTACGTTGATCCATTTCACTGACTAAAACGGTCCTTCACTTATGTACCATACCAATGAGGTATACTTTTTTTTTTTTTTTTTTTTTTTTTTAAATTGGAAAAAAGATGTCTTCCTCATCTTCAGCAGATTCTGAACCTTCTCAACTTCGGTTGCATGAAATGTACAAAGAAAATCAACAAAGGTTAGCTGCTTACATTCAACGTACTCGGTCATTGGTGGCTTCCATAGAAACGATGTCGTTGAAACGATCATCCAAGTATCGATTGTTGTACCCTATCACTTCAAATTCAAATGGCTTGGAGGCACTCTATTTTACAGAAAAAAAGAATCAGACATCCACTTCCATGGAATCCAAAAAAATGAACTCATCTCCTTCTACTTCTACTACCAATGCTAAACGTTCTTCCCTTTCATCCTCGTCCGATGTCTTTGCTTCTTCGTCCTCTTCCTCATTCAATGTTTCTAAACTAGAAGCCAACGAATACTCCTTTCCAAAAGCTTCTTCTTCTTCGTCCTCTTCTCTTTCCTCTTCTACTGACTCACTTCCCCTCGCTCATTCACACCTTCCCCCATTTAAAGTGCTTATACTCGATTTACCTCACAACACCACCTTACCTATGTTACCTAAACAAACCCTCTCCAACTTACTACTACGTAAACTGAAAGACATCGTTACTCACTTGAACCATTTGGAATCTCGTATTTTAGATAAAACGTGTCGGATCTTAGTCACGGGTGATTTAAATGCTGGGAAATCGTCCATGATCAATGCTTTGTTAAGAAAACCTATTTTACCTGTAGATCAACAACCCTTAACCAATTGTTTTACCGAGGTTTTAAGTAACCATCATCATCATCATCACTTAGAACAAGTGCATGAATATGCGGATTTAACGAGTAAATCGTATAAAGTTCATGGATTGGAATCGTTACCTCACTTGGTCAACGAAGGTCATCCCCATGGTTTATTAAGAGTGTTTTGTGCTACACCCCACACCACCACCTCGGTGTTGATGGGTAACGACGGGGTGGACGTGCGATTGATTGATGCACCTGGATTAAATCGTGACGTGATCAACACCATGGCTTTATTCTCTCAACAAAAGGAAATCGATGTGATTGTCTTTGTGGTGTCTGCAGAAAATCATTTTACCTTATCCTCTAGAGAATTCTTAACCAACGCGGGTCAAGAAAAAGCCTACATTTTTGTAGTGGTCAATAAATTCGATGCCATTCAAAATAAAGATAAATGTCGACAATTGATTTTAGAACAAATCCAACAGTTGTCACCTCACACCTATGCTCAAAAAGATCAATTGGTTCATTTCATTTCGGCTGCTCAAGCCATGGCTTGGTTTGAAGACCAAACACAAAATAATGATACGTCATTGACTTATGATCCAAAAGGAATGTCCGACTCACTCAAAAGAAATGTTCATTTTTCACATTTAACCCATGAACAAGTCAAGAACTCGAATCCCATAGAAAGAAAAGATACTCCAGTGACTTCAACGGTCTCCACCCCACCCCTTCCTCCCTTTGTCACTTCCTTTTTAAATGCAGAACATCACTTAAAAGCGTTTACTTTAGAAAAACGCAGCGTAGCCAAATTGTTCCCAGCCAAGCGCTTTTTAGCATTACTGTTGACCGATCTTCATCATTTACTGGATTATAACCAACACCATGTATTTCAGCAACGTGAAGAAGTGGAACACTGGTTACAACGGTTTACACCTTCCGAAACGATTTTGTTAGATCAATTGGCTCAAGCGACACAAGCCATGCAACAAGCGGTCCAAACCATGTGTTTACAAATGGATGGCATGGTCCAAGCTCGCTTCACAAAATTACCTGAACGCTTATTGTTTGTGAGTCAGCAAGTCCCTTGCCATGGTTTATTTTATTTATCCACGTACGTACGTGACTTAAAAAACGTGTTGATCAGCACCGTGGCTCAAGAAGTCGATCAATGTCAATCTCAAGTTCAATCAGCGTTGCTAGGTGTTCAACAATCGTTCACGCAGATCCATCAAGCTTGGTTTCAAGTGTTTCAACAACAATGGCAATGGATCCATCCTGGATCCGACACGTCAGCGACCGACGTGTTCTCCTCTCCAATGTTTTTGACGCACACACTGGGCTTAGGGGGTTCAGCGCCGTCGACCCACACCCTGCCCACGTCCTCTACGGCCACTTCTTCCATGTCCAATGCGAACGGGCTTCCGACCTTCACGTTCCCTTCCACCCCGTTAAGTGCCTTGTATCCCATTCAATGGACTTGGTCCTTTACTGTATTTTGGAGACACCTTCGACAGTATCCTTGGTCCATGACCACGTTTTTTCCACCTCCCTTTTCTACACCCAACGCCTCTTCGTCCTTGATTTCAAGGACCTTCTTTTCTCTATCATGGACCCCTTGGTTAACCAGTCTCACTTCGTTACTCACGTCCAGTTGGATGTTAGCCCGTCATGTACCACTTTTCCAACTTCTCCCCCCTTCCCATGCTTCGTCTACTTCCCCCCTTTCCCTGGCTACTTCTTCCTCTTCTTCCACTTCCTATTCCTCCTTTTTACTTTCAATGACCCCTTCTTTTTTACTACGACCCCGCGTTCTATGGATCGCTGGGGGTCTCTTCATGGTGACGTCCATGGGCTGGTGTGGGTACCGATGCTGGGTCCATTTATCCATGCATGTCCCAGGATGCATGACGCATGCCTTGATGGATCAATTGACGTCGACAGAGTATCCAAGGTTACTTCAACACCATGTGGTGACCACGGCTAAAATGTTGGTGTCTCAAAGTATTGGAGAAAGTGTTCAGCAAATGGAAAAACAGTTGAGTTTGTTTAAAGAAAAAAAGTTGGGGGTCATGGCCAGGGTCGATGAGTTGACCACCATATTACATTTCATTGAAGAAGTCCAAGGTCGAGTCGAGTTGTTAGAAGAACAAGTCCAAGGAGTCATGGTGGATGTTTAAGACCAGAGTCTCTCCCCTTTACCAAAAAAAAAAAAAAAAGGTTGACCCAGTTCTTTTAACTTTCTCAAGAAAGACTTTATGGGGAGGAAATTCTTTGCCTTCGTAGGATAGGATAAGATAGGTTGGGTTGGAGTGTCTTACTTTTATTATATAGACGAGTTGAGATTGACTTAGTTTATTTACTATCCCTCCTCTCTTTATGAATTTATTTTATTTTATTTTATTTTCCATCTCTCTCTTTCTCTCTTCTCTCCTTATCCATTGTCATGATGCAAAGTGAAAACAAAGTCAGTTCCATTTGAAGATGTGATTGAAAGTAGTTCAATAGGTAAGAAAGTGGGGTGTAGCAAATTAAGAGAACGAAACTTGATCCATTTCCTTTTCTTGAAAGACGAAGACAAAAAAAAAAAAAAAAAAAGGTAGATCTACTACTTCGTCGTATTGCTTTGGATGTTGTTCATGTACTATATTCATTCTGTCTATGTGTGTGTGTGTGCCTTATTTTTATTTATTTATTTATTTAGTATTCACTGTGTTTGTCCCATCCTCCCCTTCCCATTTCTTTTTCTTTATTTTACTTTTACTACTCTCTATTAGATGGAATTTTTTTTTTTTTATGTCACTTTGAATGGATATGTATGAGATGTTTTCTTTATGGTTGATCCCCTCTTTACTTTAATATGAATGAGTCTTTCTAACACAAACACATGTTGGTTTTCTTTTCGTTTCATGGATGAGGATTTAAAGTGTGGTGGTTGTTGTTGTTTTGAGCTTCTACTGAACAAGTCTCCATGCAATGAGAAATATTCAATCCAATGTGGACCTGAAAGAAGTCAAGTGGGCCTACACACATCCTCATGACCAAGGCTACGACATCCCCTTACCAACCCTAGCTAGTCGTAGAGACGAGTAGCATGTTTATTTTTTATTTTTATTTTTACACGTCACACTTCAAAAGCCATGCTTTCAAAACTCTCTCGATCCATATTGCTTCCATCCTTGTTTTTTCTTTTTCTTGAAATTGAAATAAAAGGAAAGACCGTTTGTCTTTTTTTTTTTTTTTTTCTTAAATGTTCGCGACACGATTCTTTCATTGAAGTAGAGATCACCCTTTCAAATGAATAACGAGTGGTCCAGTTCCTTTCTTTTATTTATTTATTTTTTTCGCGTTTTACTCTATTTCAATCACACTTTTTTTAATTTCATCCCCTCTTCAGCCGTGTGAAATTTTAAGAATCCCCATGGTCTTCATTCTTTTTTTTTTTCATGATGGCTTTTCATCTATG
>JADGJU010000418.1:0-10429 GCA_026937265.1 Coelomomyces lativittatus
TCATTTAATTTTTATTTATTTATTTATTTTGTTTTTCTATTCTTTTATTTTATTTTATTTTTGTATTGAAATATTTATATGTAAAAGAATGGAATATTAATAAAACTACATTGATTTATTTAAAACGATTGTTCTATAAAGTCCTTTGATAGTATAACTGCATACAAAAAAAATTAGAGAGTCATTAAAAGAAGAAGGAAAGTTCAAATTAGTGTACAATAGTTGATCATTTATCAATTATTACACTGACATAGAACTTTGTTATTCTGTTGAGGGGGTCACAAGTGAGTGATAAGGAAAATAAAAATCATGCAGTGAAACACAAAAATGAGAGATCAATTAATCATTAAAAAGTCATGAAAAAAAAAATGATTTCAAGATTAAAAAAATAAAATAATGGAAAAAATTTCCATTACATAGGTCCTTGAAGCTACATGGAAAAGGACAATTTTTTAGTAAGCAAAGTAGAGTATATGTTCTGAATACTCTTATAAAGTGAGTGTTTGGAAAGTTGATGCTTTTGCATTTAGTTAGTGAATTTTTGAGGAGTACCTCTTTATAATTCAAATTAAAATTTAGTTGAAAATGATAGTAAAAAAAAAAAGGGGTTTTGATTTAATTAGGCTGGATGTTCTTTATTGTTTTTTGTTAAAAAATTTAAAATAATAAATCTAACTATTGTTAAAATAAAATTATTTTTGTTGAAATGTTTCTTGTTTTGTATTTCTAAGGATTTCTTCATGAAGAATTTCGTAAAGAATGAGTTTAAAATTTCTTTTTAATAAAAAAAAAGAATAATAATATTTATTAAAAGGTGAAGGACGAAAGATGAAGTGAATTCCCCACTTTTTCAACCATTCCATAAATGCGAAAAAATATTAAATAATTCATAGCAAATTAAAGAAGTAAACACGAAAAGTACTATTACAATATAAAATAAAATAGAAACTTCTAGTTTCATCCCTAAATTTCACACATTTCATGCCAGAGTTACAAATGAATTAAATAATAAAAAATAAAAATAAAGAGTAAAAAATGAAAAATAATTATAAGATGAAGTAAAAACTAACAAATTTCAATGAGAAAATGTCACAAAAAAAGATTTAATTCCCTTAGGAAATAAATAAAAATCAATAGAAAGAAAGTGCACAATTTCTCTCAAAAATATAGTTTTTTGTCGTAAAGAAAATATTTAATTCATGAAAATTAAATAAAGAAAAGGAAAACGAAAAAAAATAAATAAATAAATACTTGTGGGAAAGAAAACACTACAATAATTTTTTATTCTTAAAGTTTGTTAGCTAGTAAAGATAATTAGTTAAAAATAAAAGAATTTCTTAGTTATTTTTCCTTATATATGAAAAAAAAAAAAAAAAAATATCACATGGTACGAATATAAAAGATTACTTTATTTTGTCACGAAGTTTTAGCAATTATGAAAGTGGAGAGAAAAGGGCGGAAGAGGAGGACAGGGGAGAAATTCTAATTGAAGGGATTTTATTCTCAATTTGCTTCAAATTGAGAATAAAATCCTCGATGTGTCAAAATTTTAAAAGCTTCTACAGAAAACTTGCTTTTGATTTAAATGGACAATGCTAAACAGCTCTGATCTCGACCTTCAAGCATATCAAATATTTTACGCTACATTCCATATGTTTTAGAATATAAGTTTCGAAGGAAATCAAAGCACTCTGTGTAATAAAGTAAAAAACAGCAACTTGCAATTAAGAGAATGGTTAAAATTGTTAAAAATAGAAAAGAAGGGAAATGGAAAGAAAACAATGTACCGAGATATCCACCACTAATTGATCAACTTTGCACTTGGATGACAACTCTATAACGTTCTCTAGGTATTCTTGAATTTGAGCTTATGTTAATTTCCCGCATCCATTAACATCTAACAATCGACATGAAAATTTTATACAACTGGGCATCGAAAAAGAGGTTTAAGGTACGTAAAATTGTAAAAAATGTAAAAACTTGATTGGTTTGAAACAATTGTAAATTCTATGAAGAAGATAGGTACTTGAAAAAAAATTGTGGAATAGGAGAAAAGGAAAAAAAAAATTTAGTTTCCTGATCGATCCACGGTTCAAATGGACCTGTCCACTATTTTTTTTTTTTCAAATATATATTTAAAATGCCAAAGATAAAGAGGGTGGAAAAAGAAAGTGAAGGAAAGAATTTGTAAGGTTAAAACTTACCAAATATTGTTTTTTTTAAAGGTAAATTCAATTCAATCATTTTTTCGACACAAATATGGAGGGAGCTTATTCAAAAAGAAAAAAGTTTCACTAGTAAATTCAATTTACTTAAATCATAATCTCAGATTAGAAAAAAAAAAAAAAAAAAAAAAGGTTTACGTACAATGGACAATACGAAAATAAGGGAATGAAAAAGTGCCTGAAAAACTTGACCAAGGTACCAAAATATGATGAGATAAAAATTTGGTTAAACGCCAGGGTGGATTACCTAACTCAATCCTAAAATTTGCAGGTACAAGTCTACAATACCCTGGTGGAAATTCACAGAATTCCTCGCAGAGACGGGGTAAATCCTAAAAATAAAATGTGTGAGTGTGAGAGGGGGTCAAAATTGTCCTCATTATCGTCAAAGATACAATCCACATTTTAAAGCATGTATAGGACAATAATGATTTAACGAGTTGTAATTTTCAATTAAAAAAAGAAGAAAAAAGAAAAAAGAAAAGAAAAAGATTTAACCAATCTTTTTTTTTTAATTGAAAATTATTTACAGACAAATATTCTATTAAAAAGAAAAACTCAAAAGAAGGAAGTAACCAGACTGTATTAGATCTGAGGTTTTCCTCAAAGTATGGCTTAGTGGGTGCCAGGGCGACTAAATATGTACGCAATAAATTAATCCATGCTGGGTGATACCAATGTTAGTGTGGGGGTGGACGCAACTTTCTAATAAAAAGTAAAAAATAAAGTGCTAAAAAAGATTTGACGAAAAGCGGGGGGTAAAGATAAAAGAAAAAGAAAGAAAAAGAAATGCATCAAACTTTTCTTTGAGATATACTCGTATAAGCGAAATGGTTGAAGAGGAAAATAGCACTGAGACAGAGAAAAATAAGAACAACAATGAAAAGATGCTTGATACAGGGAGAACATTGAATTTGAATTTCACAAAATAAACTATATGCTATCTAATTACGTTTAGAGCATCATCTGCCAAATGTGGAAGAAATAAATAATTTTTTTTTTTTTGAGTAAAAATAGAGATAGTAAAAAAAAGACATTCAGTGCATCGACATTGATCATTAAATTTTATAAGAAAGAGAAGTTTATATATTATTATTTTCATACATTTGAGTTTGTAGAAAAAAGTGACAGGGTGGTCGATAACGCATTTAAAGCTAAAAGTAAATCCTGTTTCGTAATGAAATATTGATGTACCGAACTTTTTTTTAGTTTCTTCTATTGAAGATTGTTATTGTCGTCGTCAATACACCAATTTTTTTTAAAATCAAGTGCAATTAGTCGTCTAATACTGACTGCATTTCATTTTCGAATTTTTTTGTTTTATTTTTTGGTGCCTTTTTCTTAAAGTTCAACCTTAAAAAAAGGGTGATTCTTCAATGATACTTAGTTAGGAATACCATATTCAACCGCGGACTATTTACTTTTACATTTGCATTTGCCTTCCTTTTTTTTTTTTTTTTTTAAATCAATTTGTGGCTGTTTTTTTAGATTCATTTTTACTTCGAATTTTTTAAGAGCCAAAACCAAAAAAAAAAAAAAAAAAAAAAAAAACGCGTAAATATACAAAATCATTGAAAAAAAAAATTTCAAAAAAGCACAGTAAAGGATTGAGTTTTAATTCACTTTTTTCAGAAGGGGAATTTTTAGTTCTACATGTATTTTTTAAACTTTAACCACAGTCTTTTTCTTCATTTTTTTTCCTTTTTTTAATTCTGACAAGTTTTTTATGCTATGAATTTAAATTTAGGAGAACTCAATTAAAACGTAAATTTTGATTATGTACATTGATTTTTACATGAAAGTAAAGTAAAAGCTCAAATAGTCAAGTTATCAGTAAAATAAACTATATCAAAAGTATCATACAATCATGAAAGTTAGAATAAACTTATCAAAAATGAGTTTAAATAGGAGAAAGACGCATCATTGTTTGTTTGTTTTTTAAAAAATTAATCCATTTTAAATTTTAGTAATTTAACAATGACGAAGCTGAATAGATTTTTTGTTATGGCTTAATTTTATTTAAAATCGCTACAAATCTTTACATGCATAACAAAAAAAGTACAAGGTTGGAACGTAAAAAAGAATCTAAAAGAAGAAATCACTAAGTGAAATGTTGCAATCTTCAATCAAATTTGTCTGCTTTTTTTTTTTTTTTCTCATCAACTATACTTACACATGCTTAACCATGAAAAGGGGATTCATAATACAATAAATAATTTCACTGAAAGGAAAAACTATTTAATTTAATATAGACTTGATATGTAATGGGGGTGTAACGAACTTTGAAGTTCTCGATTTATTTCATTCTTGTTATTATTATTATTATTATTTTAATATTAGAAAAGGGTACAATTTAAATTTTCCAAACTTAAAATACTAAATCTGAAGAATATACTATATTTTCTACTTTTATTTCTTTTAAAATTTAAAAACAAATAAAAAATAATCATCCTCAAATTTTGTACTTCTTTTTTCTTTTTCTTCATTTTTTTTTTTTTTTTTTAATTAAAAATTTTGGAATTCTCTAATTTTTATTTTTTTTATTTTTTTGCTTCTTTTCCATTCCTTTCACTTTACAATTTTACATATTTTCTCCACATAAAACTTTTTCCCCAACTCAAGCAAAATTTATCGCATTCGTTAAACCCATTAAATTCAACTCGCCTTCAGTCCCTTTATGATATCATAGAAAGCTGTACCACTCAAAAAAAAAAAAATTAAAAAATTAAAGGAATAAAAGAAGGTAGGATTTCCTTGCTTTATTATTATTATTTTTTTTTTTTTGCAACTTCGATATCTCTTTTCTTCGCCTTCATATTATTCCAATTAGTTTCCAACACATTTTTCACAGTCCGTTTCTTCCCTTGTCTTTGTCATTTTCTTTACCGGCATTTTCTTTCCTCTCTATGTTATTACTCACATGAATTTACATCATTTTCTCTGATTAGTTATCCTCTTCACCCCGTCCCATAACCATAAGAGACAAAGAAGAAGAATTCACTTTCGAGTGTATTAATATACTTTTTCCCTGCATTCTTTCCCCCTGTTGACTCCTGTTAACTTGATTCCATACTCGACTCAAGCCATTCCTTTATTTTTCACGTAATCCTAAAGTTCAAATATGCTAGAAAACATAAAAAACAACAAGCATCAAGTACTTACTATTTATGTTCTTCATACTTTCTCTTTACTTCATTATTAGGTCAATGGTTCCTTTTAGTCCAGGAATTGTTTTCTTTAACAATATCACCTGATTTGGTGACTTTCATTCATTTTTTTCACTTTATTAACTCTTGAGAGAATGGAGTGGTTCAGTTTCGATATCTTTTTTCACTTTTTAGCTTTCAACATTCAACCTTTTAACTTAATTATAATTTTTTTTTTTATTTAATAATTATCGCCTATTCCGGATGCCTTACTCCCTTGATCAATATCATAGCTTGCAGCTTCCTTAAAGCCTTATGTATACTTATTGGGACAGACAGATGTATTCAAACATTTTGTCGGTGATGATATTTTAGAACTTGTTGCTGAAATAAATTCGATGAAAAATGGAAAAGTCAATCCAAGGTGAAATTATGCTTATTTATTCTTGTCGTCTACCTTTTCACCTTGTTGTTGTTCTGGTGGTGGTGGTGGTTTTTTATTCCTTTATCAAAGGTTCTTAATTTTCACAACTAATTACCCTTACCTTTTTTATAATCCGCTGTGTTTATTTCTTAAATTTGATTTTTTAGTTCAGGAAGATACCGAAAATCTGAAGCCGAAGAAGATGCAGAACTCATTAACGATGAGGATGCTCAGGAAAACGTTACCACAGTCTTTACAGAATCTCCTTCTTGTGTGTAATTCTACCTACATTTACGAATTTTTTTTCTAAATTCTCTATCAATACCTTGATGCATAAATAGCTTGAGCACTTTGTTAATTTTATTTAAAATTACTTCATATTCATATTTTTCATTTCTATCTATTAATAAGTTTTTTTAATACTTACCAAATTTAGATATAAAAAATGGAACCATGCGTGATTACCAACTTCAAGGTTTAAACTGGATGATATCATTGTATAAAAACGGTGTAAATGGTATCCTAGCTGATGAAATGGGTTTGGGTAAAACCCTTCAAACGATATCGTTTTTAGGTTATCTAAAGTATTATCGTTCCATTTCTGGCCCACATTTAATCGTAGTTCCAAAATCTACACTGCATAATTGGTGTAATGAATTTAAAAGATGGATACCTGAATTTAGCGTATTTTCATTTCATGGTAATAAAGACGAAAGAAGTGTATTAATTAAAGCGAAACTTCTGCCTCAAGATTTTGAGGTCTGTGTCACATCCTATGAAATGTGCTTAAGAGAGCGCTCAGTGTTTAAAAAAATTAATTGGGTTTATATTATCATTGATGAAGCTCATCGGATAAAAAACGAAAGTTCGTCTTTGTCCCAAATCGTTCGCACGTTTAATTCAAATCATAGACTACTGATTACCGGCACTCCATTACAAAATAATTTACATGAACTTTGGGCGTTACTCAATTTCTTATTACCTGATATCTTTTGTAGTTCTGAAGCATTTGATGCCTGGTTTCAAACCGGAGAAGGAAACGTTGAACAGTTACACAAAGTCCTTAGACCCTTTTTATTGCGTCGCATAAAAAGTCAAGTTGAAAAATCTTTATTACCGAAGAAAAAGCTTAATGTGTATGTTGGTATGAGTGAAATGCAAAAGAAATGGTATCAAAAAATTCTAGAAAAAAATATTGACGCAGTCAATGGCGCATGTAAGAATGGAAAACAAAATAAAACACGACTATTAAACATCGTAATGCAACTAAGAAAGTGCTGTAATCATCCATATTTATTTGATGGTGCTGAACCTGGCCCCCCTTATACTACCGACCAACATCTTGTTGATAATGCTGGAAAAATGGTTGTGTTAGATCGATTATTACAAAAATTAAAAGAAAAAGGTTCACGTGTCTTACTCTTTTCTCAAATGTCTCGCGTATTAGACATTTTAGAAGACTATTGTACGTGGAAACAATTGTCTTATTGTCGGATCGATGGCAATACACCTCATGAAGAACGCGTTCAAAGTATAGATGACTTCAATGCTGCTAATTCTCCTCATTTTATTTTTTTATTAACGACCCGCGCAGGTGGACTTGGTATCAACTTGACTAGTGCAGATACTGTAATTTTGTACGATTCAGATTGGAATCCCCAAATTGATCTTCAAGCAGAAGACAGAGCACATCGTATTGGACAGCAAAAGCAAGTGGTGGTCTATCGGTTAGTGACAGAAAAAGCGATTGAAGAAAAAGTAATTGAACGTGCCACTCAAAAATTATTTTTAGATAAAATGGTGATTCAACATGCAAGCCGTGTGGTGAGTGCTGAAAAAGAAACTGCAAGTGACTTTTTAGCAATGATTCAACACGGTGCAGATGCTATTTTCAGCGGGAGCCATGCTTCGGTTTTATCCACGGGTTCGATTGACATTGAAGAGATATTGCGTAAAAGCGAGGAAAAAACTGCAGAATTGAGTGCCAAATACAAGGACGCAAAAGTTGAAGATTTGTTAAGGTTAAATCTTTCAGCATATGAATGGGATGGCGAGGATTACAGAAAAAAGCAAACAGATGACGATTGGGGGAAACTTAAGTTAGGTTGGATTGGTCCATCCAAACGTGAAAGAAGAGCTAATTATGCTGTGAACGATTTTTACAAAATTGATAAACCTTTAAAACCTACTAAAAAAATATCAAAAATTAAGTCCCCCACATTTTTAGATTTTCAATTCTTTCCTAAAAGACTTATCGATTTACAAATGAAATTGTATTATTACCAATTGGTATGTTGGTGCTTGTATGTGAAGTGCTGGCGCGACTTTTTCTCTAATTCTACAATTCATCTTTTTTTTTTTCTTCTTCTTGAATTCCCCTTTACTATTAGGAGAATATAAAAAATATCTCCGGACTTCAAAGACATTGGTTTTCTTTTCTTTTAACTTTCATATGTAACCGTTTTTTTATTCTTTTTATTCCTTAGAAAGAAGAAAATGCCACTGGATGCGATGGCCTGGATGACGAAGATAAAAAAAAAATTGAAAACGCTCAGCCACTTACTGATGTAGAAGCTGAAGAATTGAATCAACTCCTGGATCAATCGCACATGAATTGGACGCGTAAAGAGTTCACTACATTTTTAAAAGCATGTGAAAAGTATGGTCGCAACAATTTTGAAGCTATTGCACAAGAAATTGAATCCAAAACAACAAATGAAGTCATAACTTATGCGAAAACCTTTTGGGAGAGATATCATGAACTTCCAGATGGTGATAAAAGAGTGAGTGATATAGCCAAAGCTGAAGGGAAGAATCGAAAGCAAATGGAAATAGGTCGTATGCTAGTTGCCCGTGTTCAAAGCTGTCAATATCCATTGGCTCAACTTAAGCTGTGTTATTCACAAAAGGCAAAAAGCAAACAATTTACTGAAGTAGAAGATCGTTTCTTACTCATTATGTTGGCCAAATATGGTGTTCTCGCTGAAGACGTTTATCAAATGATACAAGAAGAAATTCGACAATGCCCGGAATTCCGGTTTAATTGGTACATGAAATCTCGAACCACAGCAGATATTGGTCGTCGTTTAAACACACTTTTATCTTTGATTCAAAAAGAAGATACTTCTCAAGTACAAATTCCTCACTCTTCACCTTCCGGTTTCTACACATCTACAGGGTACTCAGAGTCCTCTTCTTCTCACCATTCATTCTCCCCAGATTCATCTCTTACTGATTCCAGAAAGAGAAAGTATATGTCTTCCAACTCAACTAGTCCATCTCCTTCGAAAGATAATTCGCTACCCGTTTCTAAAGTATCGAAACCATCTTAGTTTAATAGAACAAGTTCCATTTGTTCTTCATATTCTTACTTATATATTTAATTTGGCTTTTCTTTTTTTTTTTTTTTCTTTTTTTTTTCACTTTTACCTTTTACTTTTTTTCTTCTTGCTCACAAATATACATCTATAGTTTTAAATTGTGTTCACTTAATATATATATATATATATATATAGCTATATGTTTAAATATTAGGGAATTAATCTTCTTTAGTTTTTTTGTTTATTTAATTTACAAAACTATTTTCTACTTTTTCACTCAAGGAAAAAAAAAAAAAAAAGGTAAATGTGATTAAAAAATAAAAATGAAAAAAAAATGAATGAATGAATTAAAACTTTTTCTTTGCATATGCTAAATTCTAAGAGGAACCTAACACTCATTTATTTTCAAAATTTTCAATATATATGTGGATATGTCACAAAGTCGTTGTTTCCATTAATTGCCATGCATTCAACAAATCTGAACCTTTTCTTCCTTATTATTTTTATTTTTATTTTTATTTTTATTTTTTAAGAGAAAAAACAGCATTCAAATAAGGACGAAGAGTGAACCAATTGAAATAACTGTGTAAAATCAGATGGGTTATAATTGGCTAGGTTGAGAAGTACATAAAACAACAAACGTTTAAATCTTAACAGTAAATTCTCTCTCTCTCTAATCTTTTTTTTTTTTTAATTTTATTACCCTTTTTTTTAATATCTCTCTCCTATTCATTTTTTTAAAAAAAAGGAAAGAAAAAAAAACCTTTATATACTTTTTTTATCTTATTTACCTATTGAAAATCCCATCTTGCTTTTCTTTTTTAAATTTTTAAATTTAACAACTTTAAACAAACACATTTCAGTTGCTTTTGTTTTTCACTTTTTCTTCAGAACTGGTTTTTAATGATACTGACATCCGTTTTCAAACATTTGTCACCAAAGCAATCTATCATTCTATATACCTTTTTGGCAAGCAGTGTTGTCACGGCAACTGCAGTTTTAGCAACTCAGTATTACAAAAAATCCAAAAAGAAAACAGCTTTAAGGCGAGAACTTGCTTCTGATTTTGATATCCCTAAGAGCGCCTCCAAAAATGATTTACCTATCATTGATGAAGCCCTCATACGTGAGCAACTTTCAAGAAATTATCTCTTTTTTGGAGACCAAAAGATGAAGATCCTCAGAAATGCTTTTATTGTAGTCGTTGGTGCTGGTGGCGTTGGTACTTTAACACTGTTTGCCTTAAATCTTCATCATTACGTTTTTTCCTTCTAACTCTTTTTTTTTTGAAGTTTTTCGATGTGTGTTGTCGTT
>JADGJU010000419.1:0-10427 GCA_026937265.1 Coelomomyces lativittatus
AAAAAAAAAAAAAAAAAAAAAAAAGACAGATAATCAGATAAATTGTGGCTTTAAAAAAAAAAATAGAATTAAAATTAAACACGAGTAAAACGAGCTTCAAGGTTAAAATCTAGACTTCAGTTTGGAAATAAAGATAAAAACTATCTATATTCATTTCCTTCTGAATAAACCTTCAGAGAAGCATCGGAGAATGGATAGATGGATTCACGTTCCTTTTTTTTGTATAGGCCCATGGTGTTGAAAAAACTATGGCTTACTTAAAACGGTATGAAATCGCTACAGGAAAATCTCCATTTACTGCAGGAAATAAGTCCAAACTTTAGAAGAAAAAAAAAAAAAAAAAGTTCATCCTCATGAGTTATTCCGATTTTCTTGATCGAAAAATCAATCAGGATAAAATAAATAAATCAAGTGCAGTCGGAAGTTACTTCCTAATTAGAAGATTTTCACACATGTATAAAATTTATGGGCATTCGTTTTTTTTTTTTTTTTTTTTTTTTTTTGATGATGCGAATTTCGATTCCAAACTCACTCCATTTCTCTTTTATGATAAGTCTTCAGATTTTTTTCTTTCGTTTCTATAAAAATACATCTATATTATTTTTGAGCAATGCTGATATTGTATGTCTTGTTGTATTTTTATGTATACCAAGAAATGAAATGGTTTGAAAAAAACTTAAATCAACTTAAAATTAAAATTTTTGTCACCATCGTTTCTAAAAATGGAAATAAATAAATGTAACTTTCAATACTATATTTACGAAACAGATAAATTCTAATTTATAAACTGCATTTAATTTATATTTATAAATTGAAGTCTTTTGGCTGAATATATACTACAGAATTCTTATTCTTAGGATGATTTTGGATTTATTATCGCGCAAAAAACTTTCTAAATGATTAGGCTATTTCAAAAAAACTAAGCATCTTCAATTATCACGGATTGAAGTGTCAAATGTTATTTAATGAAAAAGTTTTATTTTAAAAAAATTAGAAACATGTAAATTGAATTATTTGGAGAAAAAAAAATCGGGGGACCAATCATTTTTAAATTCCTAAAAAGAAATGTTCAAAATCTAGAGAAAATCGGTACTAAAAATAAAAAAAAATTATTTATAAATATCTAAGAGCAACTTGGTTTTTACGATCACCTTAATTCGGTTGCAAAAAAAAAGATGCCCAGTGAAAAGGAGAAAATTAATAAAAGAGTTAAAAGAATGTAATTTAATGACTTTTAACCAAGTTAATGCAACAAAATAAACATTTAAAAAAGAATTTAAAAAAAAAAAAAAAATGAATGATGCAATAAATGAACCTTAAATGTTAATAACTAAAATTAATTTCTTCAATCTATACTAAACGGGAATTTTTCAAAATACACATTTAATTTTGGAAAATGTTATTTGTAAATTCGTTCATTGCCCTACAATTCGCCACGTGATTACATTTTTTACAAAGGAAAATCTTTTTTAATGTTTAAAAATAAAACCTTTCAATTCATTTTTATTTTTATTTTTCAATCTAGTTTAATTTGATGGACTTCTTTTTGAAGTTTCTTACAGATGGAATATGTTTAAAAACGCGAATATTTAAATATTTAAATTGATGAAAGTCTTTACAAAACAACTTTGGACACTGCCACCCTTTTTTCATTTACCATAAAACGAATAGTTGGAATGATCACTTTTTTATCATGTTAACCTTTTTTGTTTATTTTGTAGATTAGATGTCAAGTTGGAAAAGAAAGCAAAAAAAAAAAAGTAAAGAAGAAGAAAAGTTAAGATCATGTAAGAAATTGTAAATTAGAATATATCTTTTAAAATTTATTTCATTATTAAAAAACTTATTTTATAACATTTTTACTCAACTTATTTATTTATCTATAAGTATGCATTTCAGAATATTTTTCTGATCAAATTGTTATTTTATTTTTATTTTCATTCGTTACTCTAGTGGGTTCACTAGAGTGTTCATTCGATTCTGAATTATTAATAAAGGATAAATACAGGATTCTTCTTTTTTTTTTTTTTATTGCAACCTAAAAATCCCCAATCTCATTTTCACACCTAAAAAAACAATTTAAACCTTTTTAAATTCATATATAAGTATCCAGAAGATGGCATTTAAACTAGAATCACATTTACACATTAGATTAACAAAAAAAAAGGAAATCCAACTAAATGAAGACAATGAAGATGTGTGTGTTTTGTTTGGGAGTTTCTTCAATACTCAAAAAAAAAAAATGAAAAAATAAAACTAAAGAGCAACTTAATGAATGTTTTTTTAAGTTTGAATTAAAGGTTGCGAGGGATAGTAGTTTGTAGATTCTTTAAAATCCTAATAAAACTCTGAGGTTAGGACAGAGTTTAAATGAGCTGGTCTAAAGTAGTAAAAGTGGTCAACATAGAAAAAAAAAAATAATTTTAATTTTAATTTTTTTTTAAATGTAACAAAAAAAATAGAAAAAGTTGTTTTTAAGCTTAAAAAAGGGAGTCACGTGGAGAAATTGTAAGGCAAATAATATTTTCCTTAAATTTCTTTTTAAAACTTTAAAATTAAAAAAAAAAAAAAAAAGAACCACTGTTATTTGCCTGACACCTCAGCACGTGCTACATTTTTTTTGCAAAGGAATGTATAAAAAAATTCACTTTTTCAAAATATTTTCTTTTAAATCAGGGGTGTGTCATTTAAGCGGAATACGTTAAAAACCACGAAAAAATTAATTGAGGAAACTCTTTAAACTTTTTGATCGTCACTCCTCTTTATTCTATACCTTAAAACGAACATTTTGAACGACTTTTATGTTATGTGTTTTTTTTTTTTTTTTTCAATTATATAAACATCGAAAAAAGAAAGACGAAGAAGGAAATAAGGGAAGAAATCATTTGGGAAATTATCTATCAGGATACATTTCTGTAAAGTGCTTAATGATAGCAACGAAAATGCGGTTGTTATCCTCCATCTCCCACTTCACTTTATCCTCCAAAAAAAAAAAAAAAAAAAAAATCACTCTTTCTTTTACAGTTTCTTCTTCTTCTTCTTCAACTTTCACTGAACTTAATATACTCAGATCGATCCTTTTAGACTTTTTTTTTTTTTAATCACTATTTAGTGTTATGATCGCTTTGTTTCTTTTCCATTTTAAATCATTAAAATAAAAAAAAATAAAAAAAAAACTAACATTCACCAGGATACCCACACCCTTAAAAAAAAAAAAAAGAAGAAAAATTCAACATACTTTCCCGCCAACTCCGATCCATTCATGATACGGATAGCCGCCTCGGCACCTTCCGGAGCGTCGTATTCCACAAAACACCATCCTTTATGAGTGTTATGTTCAGGATCGCGGGTCATGGACAACTCCTTGATGTACCCAAACTTACTAAACAGTTGTCGAATGTTCCCTTCGGTCACGGTCGGGGCAATGTTACCGACATAAATCCGATTGATCGTTCGATTGATCACCGGCGTCACTAACGCCACCGGTTTCCGATCTCGTAACTCTAATCGACGGGCTGCTTCCATCACGGCTAATTGCGTCGCATCCGGAGACGACGGAGATGACGACGACGTCGTAAAGGTTAAACCACTTCCACCACCCACACCATGGTGAGAAGGAACAGGAGGAACGGGTGCCACGGTCATGGTCGACGTGGAGGGAGGGAACGAAGAGGAAGCGGTGGTAGAATGAGCGGATGAGGGATGATGGGACGAAGACCCCACCACCGTAGGAGGTGGTGGTAGAGTTGTTTGAGAGGAAAGCGAAGAAGGAGGTGGCGGAGGAGTGGATTTTCTGGAAGTCAATGAAGATGAAGCGGACGAAGAAGAGGAGGAGGAATACTTAGGTGACCTTGATCGGTACCTTGACGAAGAAGAAGAAGATGAGGATGAAGGGTGTCCAGGTGAACGTGAACGAGAACGAGAACGGGAACGAGAACGTGAATGACGACGACGACGTGAGTAAGAAGGCGATCTAGATCGATGACGAGAGGAAGAAGGTGGAGGAGGTAAGTAGGGGGGTGAACGAGAAGTAGAGCGAGGAGGAGGATAGTGGTGATGTGAACGTGAAGAAGAAGAAGAAGAAGAAGAAGAAGAGGATGAAGACGAAGGACGAGACCTTGAACGAGATCGAGATCTAGACCTAGATGTGTAAGAACGACGACGTCGAACATGATGTGAATGTGACTGAGAATGAGAGTGAGAAGGGTATTTGGCTTCTTTAGCAGCAATGAATTCCAAGGTCATTTTTTCAGCAAAGGCTTTAGCAGCAGCAATGGATTTCAATTGATCTGCATTTAAGACCCCTCCTCCATGCCCACCGTCCGAAAAGGAAGGAGTCACGTTGGTCGGTGTAGGTGTAGGGGTGGGTGTAGTGGTAGAAGAAGTGCCTCCATTCTTAGTGATAGAGGTCGAGGTAACGTTCAGTAAACTGGGAGTGTTCTGAGTAAGAATGGTTTCAGGAAGTGTTTCTTCGTTATTGATTGTTTCCAAAGTAAGGTGTTGATTTTGATTATCTTTTAAATTCAACGAATGATCGGAATGCAATGGACTTGAATTCTTTTTTAATGGACTATTCCTTAAAACTTTCTGTAAGTCCATTGCATGGTTCATTTGATTATTAAGTAAGAGTTGATTTTCATCGTTGGTATGCATGGAAATCATATGGTTGTCTTTATGTTCTATTTCCATTTCCATTTCATTTTCATTTTCATTTTCATTTTCATTTTCATTTTCAATATCAATTTCTTCTTCCTGTAAAATGGACTGAGAGGATTGAGAAAGAAGTAAAATGGACGACGATACATCTGCATTAGAAGAATTCAAAGAAGGATCGTTCATGGTCATGTTTATATTTATATTCCTATTCCTATTCATATTCATATTCATATTCATATTCATAGAAGAAGAAGAAGAAGAAGAAGAAGAAGAAGAAGACGAGGTTGAAGTAGGAGAGGATGATACCTTTGTTAAAGAAGACGTCGTGGTCATGATTTAAAGTGAAAAAGTAAAAAAAGAAAGAAAGAAGAAAATGAGGTTTTATATAAAAAAAGAAAACCCAAGTTAATTTTTTACTCTCACAAAAAAGAAAAAAAAAAATGTTCAGCAAAGTTGAAAAGAAAAGAAAAGAAAAGAAAATTAAAAAAAAAAAAAAAAATTAGAAGAAGAATACTGATAATTAATAAATAAGAAGAAGAAGAAGAAGAAGAAGAAGAAGAAGAAGAAGAAGAAAGAATGATCCTTTGTTTTTGAGTTAAAAAAAAATTAATAATAAAAATAAAAATAAAAATAAAAAAAGGGTTACATTTGGATTCTTCTTCAATGGGAAGTGGATCATTGGATATCACATGGTACTAAGTGAACCACGTGCTATTCAATCCGACTAGGTCAATAACCTTCCTGTTCTTTCCTTCTTTCAAACTCACCTGACCTACGCACCCATGTTTTTTTTTTTTTTTTTTTTTTAAAACAGTCAAGTTTGAATGCGAACCTTTCTAAAAACGGATTCAAGCAACATAGCTACATTTAAGTCCCCTGAGACTCGAACTTTACCACTGGTGATTGCTTTATAAGAATTCAGTCCACCTGAAAATCAATCATGAAAAAAAGTGATAAAAATAGATAAAAGTGAATGCCTCTCCTTTTAAAAGAAAAAAAGGTAAAAAGAGAAAGTGATAGAAATTTTTTAATTTAGTGTGAAGCAGTTCGATAGGGAATGAAAAAATCAGTCAATAAATAAAACAACATTCTCACCTGAAAAGAAATTGAATAAATCCCTCTGATCGATTTCAATGTAAACAACGGGTAAGGAGGGATCTTTCTTTAAATTAGCATCCCAGTTACGATCATGGATTGGAATGATTTCTGGAACAGCGTTTTGACCATAAAAATACTTCACATTAAAAAAAAAAAAAAAAAGAAATATGATAAAGGTTAAGTGTTGAAACTTTATGATAATAATAATAATGGAAATATTGATTTTTTAAACAATTGTTTAACAAGAATAGAATTGAATGAGCCGTTTATTTTTTTCTTACCCGTTGTATTTTACTTTATCCATTGATATATATATGCATATATATATAAAGAAATAAAACGAAGACGAGTTCAAATGAAATCAAAGTACGTACGACGTGCCTAAAAGATAAAGGTAAATCCGAAAGAGAACCTGATAAGTCTGATTCAATGTCATTTCTTTATGCATTTTTCTTAAATTAACCCTCTTATTATAAATATATACATATATAAATGCTTTAAATGCATAAGCAGAGCTTTCTTAACCTTGTAGGAGAAGAAAGAAATACAGATCGGCATGCATTCCTATACTTAAAATCTTAGTTTTTTTCTCTGCTTCTTTTTATGTATAAACAAAAGTTTTGTACTAAAAAGAAGATAAAGAAAGGATCTGAGGTAAAGTAAAATAGAGCAGAGTAGAGTAGAGTAACTACCATTCACCTTTAGGATTTCCTTTTCGGATGACTTTAATACAGAAGAGCCCTTTTAAATTCCCTACGATTTTTGGGTTTCTATGTAATTCTTTTTCTAATTCACGAAACATGGTGGTAGCCAACGTAATTCCTTTTGGTATAGACAAAGGTGCAAACGAAGTATATGTATGCTGATGCGTCGCAGAATGGAAATCTTCCTCCATGTTGTAAAGAAAATGTGGTTTAGAATCTGAAAAAGAAGACTACTTTCGATTTTTTTTTTTTTCTTTTCTCTTTTTCTTTTTCTTTCTGAAGATTTTGAATGAACGAAATCCAAACAAAGAAACAAACAAACAAACAAAAACAATCAAATAGAATTTAAATTTAAGTGATTAAGTTTTTATTTTTTACTTAGATAGAAGGAAAGGAAAAGAAAAAAAAAGTGACGCCCTATTCACTTACTTATTTACTTTATTACTTTTTCCCTTTATAACAACGAAAAAAGAAAAACATTCATTTATATCTCTTTACCCTCTAGAAAAAAAGAGAAAAGAAAAAGAAAAAGAAAACACGAAATTTTCTTTTTTCATTTACCTTTTCCTTTTCAAATATCAATTTTTTTCATTTTATCTCACTCTTTTCCAATTCATTTTCTTTCAATATATATATTTATCTAGAAGAACAGAAAACGGTTTAATTCATCATGCTAGCCATTGAACTCGGGAAGAAGAAAGGAAGGAAAAAAAGAAAAAAAGAAAAAGAAATCTTTGGAATATAATTTTTTCAGTTCAGTTGACAAGTTACACGTGGTTGAAATAAAAACTAGAAGGGGAAAAAAAAAACATGCTCTCCTTTCTTTTCAGCAAAAAAATTAAGGGCAAAGTCGAAAGCTTTCTTCATATGCTTTCACTTTTAGAAGAAAGAAAAAAAGAAAAATTCAATTTCTTTCGGTATAATCTTCCTATTCAACTTCTCTTTCATCGCAAAATAGAAGAAACGAAAACATGCTGGAACGTATCACACCTAAACCATTACCGGATGCATACGATTTGAATTGTTCAAAAGAAGTATTTAAAATGATGGGGAAATGGATACCTTATGGTCTTCTTTTTGGTGTCATTCATATAGGTTGGCGTTGGGGAGTACCTGGTCATCAGAGTGCTTTAGGTTACATTTTCAAGTGTGGAGCCAATGCTGGTAAATCAAATCCCAATCTATTTATTTCTCACTTCTCTTTTTTAGATTGTTCTTATGCATTTTATTTAAAAATAAATAAATACATAATATTGGATAGAATCTCAATTCATTGCACTTATCTAACTTCTTAGCTTACACTCTTTTTCTCGAAAGGTCTTCTAAGTGCGGCATATAAAGCACCCCAATGTTATTACCATAAAAAAGTACAGGAACAAGATGGGATCGGTACCATGTTAGGTGGTCTCTTGGTTGGTAGTTTTATTGGGTTTTATCGTATGTAAGCGAAACACTTCCTCATTACGGAATCCTTTTTATTAATTTATATATGATATTTCACTTGTAAAGTGTACATCCATCTCATACATTTTTTTTATAAAAGATAAAGGAGTGAACAAAAAAGAAATGAAATTGAATTGAATGGAATTGAATTGAATGGAATGGAATGGAATGAGGATGCAATTTTAGTGTCACCACTGACCCATCTATTCACATTCCTTTTTTCTTCTTTTTCGTTTTCTAGGTAAATCTCCTGCATCTATCATAGCATACAGTGCTTGGGGAGGTTTTTTAGGATACATGGCTGAATGGAGTGATTTTTCGGTGCATGGACCTATGGCTAAAATGACTCAAGAAAGACGAATAGCTTTTTGGGAAAATGATTTTGCATTTGATAGCAAGGGACCTCAAGTACAACATGCCATCAAAATCTTAGATGCTTATGGAGAAAAATATAATCAACCTTCCATTTTCTGTTTTCGATAACAACCTAACCAATAATAATAAAAAAAAAGAAAAGCAACAAAAGTAGAAGTACCCTTTCTCCCCCTCCCCTCATTTCAAAAATCTCCATCGATTCTCTTCATTTGGGTTCACTACTAATGTTTATACATTTTAACATAAAGGTAGAAAAGCCTTTTGCTTTCTTGTTTTTCTTTTGTTTGTCATTATTAAAAAAATAAAAAAATAAAAAAAAAAAAAGAATTCTTTATTATGTAAAAACATACTTGAGAAAAGTGTCCCTTTTTCTATTTCACAGATTCAACTATGTCTTTAAAATTCTTCGTAATTTTCCTCTCAGACATATGTAGAGTGATTCTCAACCCTAGTTTTTCATTGCTAAATACATAAAACAATACCCTCCCCACCTTTCCTCACCAATTTTTTTTTTTAAATTCACCTTGAACTCTTTTCCTACTTTACTTAAGAATGAATTTTGGATTTTATTGATTTGAAATTGAAATGAACACCCATTTATCTTCGTCGTTTTCGTCTTCTTCTTCGGACTTAATAGAAGTAGGGAATGAACTAACGAATCTATCCTATCAACCTTGTTCAATTGAATCAAAAACGCTTATCGAACATGCTCAGGAAAGGATGGAAGAGGAGGATGTAGCATGGCTTGAAGAAGAAACAATGTATGCTACTGAAAGAGATGCTGAAAAGGCACTGGCAAGTCAATTTTTGTCTAAATTACAAAAAGTTCATCATCAAGTAAGTACTATTTTTATTTTTTAAAAACAAGGTTCAAACTATTTATTCTTTACTTTTGGCACATATTCATTTCTTTTAAGGCTGGAATGGAACTATGGGTGTATGGGTGGGAAGCTTTTAGTATATCTTGTTCATTCACTTTTGTTTGTCATTTTTTTTCTTCCTTTGGTACATGAATATGGTACATATGTTTACACCGCCTTTCATTCTTCTCCTTTTTCTTCTTTTCATTAATATTATTTTGTATTTGATGTAAGTTAGGTTACCGAGAAGGACAAGCCAAAGGATACGAAGATGCACTTCAAAGAAATTTTGATCACGGATACGCAGAAGGATTTCAATTAGGATTTTTAAAAGGGGATCTTATAGGACAGATACGGTACCTTTTTTTTTTTCCAACTATCTTTCTTCAACTTTCAACCTTTTCTTTCCCTCACCCTTTCCTTTCTTCTTCTTTCCTCCTTGGAAAAGAGATTTTTGAATGCTGCACTATGTATACCTAAAAAAAGAAAAAGAGTAAAAAGCGCATAGTACTCACATACACACTCCTCCGTAACTGACCTCACTCATCATGATTGCTGTTTGAAATCCGACCTATCTATTTGTTGATTGATGATGGCTTGATTCTTTCCTTACTTTCTTGTTCTATATTTCCTTCCTTCTTGAAAACAAGAATGAAGTATTTCTTTGAATCACTTCGTCATCCACCAGGTGAAACTTATCGTCATGACTTGAATCAATTCTTACATTCGATTTCGACTCAAGATCGACCCTTAGAAGACATTCAAAATGAATTTTTAAAATTTAACCAACTTGAGAAAGAGAAAAGGGTTGATCCCTGTATTAACGAAGAAGGACATCCAAGATAGAAAGAAAGTGAGTATGTGTGTTATAATGATAAGATAATGGGTCAAAAAAAATCAACATGGATAGATAGAATTCATGTTGATCGAAATGCTCCTGATGTAAACTTTTTTTTGACATTCACTTTTTAAAAAAAAAAAAAAAAAGGTCGTGCTGATGGGGTATAACATTGTATCCATTAAAGAAAGAAAAAAAAAAGAAATCGAATGTAAAAGAAAACATCTGCATTAATTTTAGAATAGATGCATTTCAAAATAAAGTAGTAGTGAAGGGTTTATATGCATTTTTCGATATGTGGCTAATTAAAAAAAAAAGAAAAAAATTCAGGCCGGAATGACAAAGGTAATTATTTATTATATTTAAAAAATTAGAAAAAAAAAAAAAAAAAAAATTGGGGAGGAAAGGGGGGGGGGGTATTGTTTTATGTATTTAGCAATGAAAAACTAGGGT
>JADGJU010000422.1:0-10421 GCA_026937265.1 Coelomomyces lativittatus
AATAATAATAATAATAATAATAATTTTTTTTTTTCTTTCTTTTTTCACTTTCATTTCCTTCCATTACCTTTCTGTATTTTCTTAATTTTTTATTTGAATTTTTTTTTTTTTTTTTTTTTTTTTTCATTTTGTTGGTTATTGTTGTTGATCTATGAGTTGGGATCGCTTTAAGTTAGAATACTTTACTTTTTTTTACTTTTTCAGTGAAAGGAAAAAGAAAGAGGGAAAGATCTTACATTTTTCCTAGATAGAAAAAAAAAAAAAAAAAAGCCAAAAAAAAAACATGTAGGTGGTATCCATTGATTGATGGTGCTTTTCGTTGTTGCTGTTCTTATTCTCTAAACTTTTTTTTCAGTTCTTGAATGACGTTTATCTTCATAAATCCTTATTTTTTCTTGTAAGACACGTTCTACCTTCAAACGTAAATGATAAAATGATAGATGCTAATCATTTCATTTATGTTTTTTTTGCAACTTTTATTTTACTTTTTAAAATAAAATGGACCTTTTTTTTTTTTTTTTTTTTTTTTCAATTAGAGGAGATACCGTTTTATTAAAAGGCAAAAAAAGACGAGATACTGTGCTGATTTTACTTCCGGATGATGCTTGTGACGAAAACAAAATAAAAGTCAATAGAGGTACTCTACTTACTCTACTTTTAAAAAAATAAACCCTCTTTCTCTCCTTTTTAAACTCTTCGTGTGCAGCACGAATGCAAAAATGTATGTTTTTTTTTTTGTTTGTTTTGGTATTTACTTGCTAACTTTCCTTTCTTTATTTTTTTCTTTTCTTTTCTTTTATTCTTTCTTTAGTCGTAAGAAGCAACCTTCGTGTTCGTTTAGGTGACATTATTTCCATTCATGCTTTTCCAGATATCAAATATGGGAAACGGATTCATGTGTTACCCATTGATGACACCGTGGAGGGAGTCACAGGGAATTTGTTTGATGTCTTTTTAAAACCTTACTTTTTAGAAGCCTACAGACCTGTTCGAAAAGGAGATTTGTTTTTAGTGCGGGGTGGTATGAGAGCAGTTGAATTTAAAGTGGTGGAAACCGATCCAGCTGATTATTGTATTGTATGTTTTAGCTTGATTGACATGATGTTTTTGGATTTTTTTTTTTTTTTTTTAAATCAAACCTGATATGTGTATGTGAGGTTCTTCTTTCTTTGACATTACAATGTAATGGAATTTAAATCCATGACACACCTATATAGGTCGCTCAAGAAACAGTGATTCATAGTGAAGGAGAGCCTATTAAACGAGAAGACGAAGAATCCAATTTAAATGATATTGGCTACGATGATTTAGGTGGCGTAAAAAAACAATTGGCTCAAATTCGTGAACTTGTGGAATTACCTTTACGTCATCCTCAACTCTTCAAATCCATTGGCATAAAACCACCTAGAGGTATTTTAATGTATGGCCCTCCAGGAACAGGTAAAACCATGATTGCTAGAGCCGTGGCCAATGAAACAGGAGCCTTTTTCTTTTTAATTAACGGACCTGAAATCATGTCAAAAATGGCTGGAGAATCTGAAAGTAATTTACGTAAAGCCTTTGAAGAAGCGGAAAAAAACTCTCCAGCCATTATTTTTATTGATGAAATTGATTCCATTGCACCTAAACGTGAAAAAACCAATGGAGAGGTTGAACGACGTGTGGTTTCTCAATTATTAACGTTGATGGATGGTTTAAAAACGCGTTCTAACGTCGTGGTCATGGCTGCCACCAATCGTCCAAATTCCATTGATCCAGCGTTACGTCGATTTGGTCGGTTTGATCGAGAAATCGATATTGGTATTCCCGATCCTACCGGTCGATTAGAAATTTTAAGAATTCATACGAAAAACATGAGGTTAGCCGAAGACGTGGATTTAGAAAAATTGGCTTCCGAAACACATGGGTACGTAGGTGCCGATTTAGCCAGTTTATGTTCCGAAGCGGCCATGCAACAAATTCGTGAAAAAATGGAATTGATTGATTTAGATGAAGATACCATCGATGCTGAAATCTTAGACTCGTTAGCGGTGTCCATGGATAACTTCCGATTTGCTTTAAGTGCAGGTAATCCATCTGCTTTACGTGAAACCGTGGTGGAAGTTCCGACCGTGAATTGGAAAGATATTGGTGGCTTAGAAAAGGTTAAACAAGAATTACAAGAAACCGTCCAGTATCCTGTGGAACATCCTGAAAAGTTCTTAAAATTCGGATTGAGTCCCAGTAAAGGGGTTTTATTTTATGGTCCTCCTGGCTGTGGTAAAACGTTATTAGCGAAAGCCATTGCCAATGAATGTCAAGCCAATTTCATTTCCATTAAAGGACCCGAATTGTTAACCATGTGGTTTGGTGAATCGGAAGCCAATGTTCGAGATGTGTTTGATAAAGCTAGGGCTGCAGCACCGTGTGTGATGTTTTTTGATGAATTGGATTCCGTGGCGAAATCTAGAGGCAATGGGTTAGGCGATGCAGGAGGTGCAGGTGATCGAGTGTTAAACCAAATTTTAACGGAAATGGATGGGATGAATGCTAAAAAAAATGTCTTTGTGATTGGGGCCACCAATCGTCCTGATCAAATTGATCCTGCATTGTTACGTCCAGGTCGATTGGATCAATTGATTTATATTCCGTTACCGGATGAAGCCAGTCGAGCAGCCATCTTAAAAGCTGCGTTACGTAAATCTCCAGTCTCCAAAGACGTGGATTTAAATTTAATGGCCAAAACCACCCATGGTTTTTCAGGTGCTGATTTAACTGAAATTTGTCAACGTGCTTGTAAATTAGCCATTCGTGATTCCATTTCTTTTGAACTCCAACGTGAACAACAAAAGCTTCAACAACAAGAAGCGCTCATGGAAACTGAAGAGACCACGGAGGGAAGTGGTGGTCAGGCGGTTGGTAAAGACGCCAGTCTTCCTGCTTCGAGGCAAGCGGGAAGTTCAAGAAAAGAAGGGGAAGATACGGTGATGGTTGATGACGAAGAAGAGGAAGAAGAAATCGATCCTGTACCTGAAATTACCAAGTATCATTTTGAAGAAGCCATGAAATTTGCTAGACGTTCCGTTTCGGATCAAGATATTCGACGGTATGAAATGTTTGCTCAAAACATGCAACAATCGCGTGGATTTGGTTCGTTTAAATTTCCTGAAGGAGGCGTAGCTCCATCCTCCTCTTCAACTCCTCATCCTCCTTCCTCGTCTTCTTCTTCTTCTCCTCCCACTTCTTCGTATTCCTCATCTCACTCCCATCCTCAAAGTGGTGGTAATACCTCATCATCACGTCCGAATGTGCCTGGAGGAAGAGGAGGAGCAGCAGGGGGGGGTGGAGGTGCTACAGGTTTTGTAGATACGTCCGTGGATGATGAATTGTATTCTTAATATCCCCATGTCATTTCTTCTTACTTATTTTTTGTCTTTTGTCTTTTGTCTTTTGTTTTATTTATTTATTTTTGTATTTATGTATTTATTTTATTGATTTTTATACTTGGGATAGAAAGAACAAAAAGGGAAGAATTTTTTTTTTTTTTTTTATGGATGGATGGATTGGTTAACGATCATATCCTATTCCCTCTCCTCCCCTTTCCATTCCTTTTAAATTTATTTATATATATCTATCTATATATACTTCTATATTTCTATTTTTTTTTTTTTTTTTTTTTCTTTACTTACTTTCTTTTCATTTTGATTTGAATCTTTTATCCATTATCTGGTATGTAATGGTGGAATGGGTCTTACTTAGTTGATAGGTGGTCAGCAAGAAAAGAAAATTAAAAAAAGAAAAGAAAAATGAAGAATTCTCAACCCCCACTTCGTTTATGTTTATTGTTATGTATTGTTGTTGTGTCAAGAAACGTTGTTTTTTTTTTTTTGGGTTATTGTGTTTTTAAATCTGTGTTGTATTGTTTCTATTAAAAATGAACTTATGCTAATTTCAAACGAAGTGAAGAAAAAAAAAAACGAGGGGAGAGGGAGAGGGGGGTTTAAGAGAAAGAAAGAAAAAAAGAACGAAAGAGAACAAAAGGAGAACAGTGGGGAGAAAGTGTGTGAGTGAGAGGAGAGGGGGACTGTTGAATTGTTTCTATGATTTGTTTTTTTTTTTGTTATCGGAAAGAAG
The DNA here is from genome assembly GCA_026937265.1 of Coelomomyces lativittatus. NCBI lineage: Eukaryota > Fungi > Blastocladiomycota > Blastocladiomycetes > Blastocladiales > Coelomomycetaceae > Coelomomyces > Coelomomyces lativittatus. The sequence goes on from JADGJU010000422.1 coordinate 4,114, forward strand.
ATTGATCACCACACGATTTAACTAAAAAGGAAATGGATGAACTTTCTTACCCAAACCATTTCCATTTCCATTTCCATTTCCATTTCCACACACCACTTCAACCTTGATAACGTAAACGGAAACGTAAACCCATGGACACCCCCACCCTTTCTTCTACTTCATCGACTTCGGTATCCAAGTTGTTTGAATTCTTTCATTCTCTTGAACAATTAAAGGTAAACTTCACTTTTTCAAAGATACTCAATAATCAAACTTGAAGGAATGGAATATCTTAAAAAAGTTGTTGTTTTTACTAACGTAGAAAAGCATTTATATCCAACAAGAGAATGGCATTGTCTACTTAAGAAAAAAAATCAACTTCATTCCATTTTTTTTTTTTTTATCTATCTAGTTGATCCCAAGAAAAGGTTGGTTACGTTATGACATTCCTCATGTCGAAAGCATTGCCGATCATATGTACCGATTAAGTATGATGTGTATGCAATTGAAAGATCCTTCGTTAAATCGATTGAAATGTATGCAATTGGCTTTGGTACGATCTCCATCGCTCTTGATCATTCATGTATTGAACGGAATGAGAGTACTAACCCCTTCATGGTGGTTGTTTTCTTTCGATGAATAGGTTCACGATGTGGCTGAATCCATCGTAGGGGACATCACCCCTCATTGTGGTATTTCAAAGGAACAGAAATTCGAATTGGAAAAGGTGAACCATCTTACAATCACCACTCTTTTGATTTCTTTTTTTTTTCTCTCTCTCTCTCTCTTCCATTGAAACATAGCCTTTTCTACTTTCTCATGCATCTTAACTCAATGAACTTTTTTTTTATTATTTCATATTCACCTTGATTAGAATGCATTTCACACTTTGGACAGTTACCTTCCAAAAGAGACGTCGTTACTCAGTGTTTGGACCGACTATGAATCTCAAAGGAGTCCGGAAGCCAAGGTAGTACATCAATTGGATCGCTTTGAAATGTTATTTCAAGCGTTTGAATATGAACAACGGTCATCCTTAACGAATTCTCCTCTGGATTTAAGTTCCTTTTTTGAATCCGTGGATCCTCATGAATTTCAACATCCTGAAGTCCATGAGTGGTATACTCATTTAATTCATCAACGAAACACGTATTTCAAAGAGAAAAATCAATAATTGTGGGGTGGTGGTGTTTTTCATTATTTATTTCTTTTGTAGAAAGAAAGAAAAGAAAATGAAAATGAAAATGAAAATGAAAATGAAAATGAAATTAACTAGAAAGAAAAAGGGAAGAGAAGGGTTCCATTTAATACAGAGGTAGAGAATATACCAAGGAACACTAACAAGTTAACTTTTGCAACGGGTAAGAATAGAAATAGGAAATAGATTAGATAAATAAATAGACAAATAAAACGACGAACTACTTTCCTCATGTCTTTTGACCTTGGTGGGCATGTAAAGTGTGCTCTCATTTTATCTATCGTGTTACAGTAAAGATTTTTTCATGTCAGGTCCCTTCTTCTCTCGAAGGATGGTTCACTGCACTGGTTGGATCACTTACTGAGTCGAGGTGGTGATGGGTGTGTGGTTTTTTTTTCATTCATGTTTCAAAAAAAAGTCATGGACACAAGGATCATCAGACAGGTCCATAGCCAAGAGGGAGTCGAACCATATGGTCTTTCGGAACGTGAACCTAAAATAACCACCCAACGGAACCCGAAAGATCAAAAGAGAAATAAAAAGATGAGCATGAAAATTAAAGAAAATAGATAGATAGGAGATTTCAACTTGACGAGGATTTGAAAGCGTAAGAAAAAAAAAAGAAAAAAGAAACTTACGAATCATTTGTTGCACAGGAGTAGCCGTACTCTTTGTGGAGGTCGTAGTGGAGGAGGAGGACGTCACCAACGACGCTTTCGTGGTGTTGGTGGTAGAAGTCGTCGACAAGGTGTGGACGCCACTAGAACTTTGGACATCGATCCCCACCACCACCGTTTGGTGGGCATCACCTTCCCATGTGCTTTCATTCACAGGGACATAAGTGAACGATGGATTCCCATACCAATAAGGTCCCCAAACATTCAACTCCATCGTTGCATTGTCCAACGTCACGAAATGCACGGGTCCTTGCCCCAGCACGATCAAGCCCGAAAAGCTGTTTTCCTCTTCCACTTTCACCGACGTCCCACGGACCGAGGCCAGTTGATACCGTCCGAGATCCGAAGACACACACATCGCACGACTGAACGTAGAAGGGTAAAGGGTGGTGTCAATGAATAGGGTGTTATTGGATCCCAGTTGAGCAGGACCCGTGGATCGTGGATCTAAGATCAAACCACCAACACATAGGTCGAGAAAAAGTATGAAGAGGACGGGGAGACCGAGTGAGGAGTGAGTCAGTGTGAACCACACCGAATCGATGTCGAGTGAAACGAACACACACACAAGTTTCACTTCCATTCAAAAGAAATACATTCATTTTCATATTTTTTTTTTTTTTTTTTTTCCCGTCTTTACACCCTCTCATGAAGAAAAAGAAATCGATCGAGTCCACTACATAGACTACGTACATCGTCCTAGACTCCATGAATGTTTGGTAGGTAACAAGTTAGGTGCCGAGTACACACCCAACCCTGACTTCGATACCACGAGCAATTGGTATGTGCCACTGTGAGGTAAAAAGTCGGAACATAAACCAAGGGCATCCACGTCGACAACGTTGCTAGTGGGTGATACCTTGACTTGAAATGCAGGCAAACCTAAATGCGGGTTTAATAAGTACACGGACACTGGCTCTGTTGAATTATGAACGAGTCTGGAATAAATAAAAATAAATCACCGTTAACATTAACCATGAACAATAAACATAAAATCCACGGTCCATATCCCGTATCTTCGTCCTCACCATCAGATCCTAGGAACATGACAAATATACATCTATCTATCTATTATCAACGTGATGATTCTCCCTCCTAAAAAAAAAAAAAAAAAAAAAAAAAAACGATGAAACTGAAACCTTGTCATTTCATCTGATGCATTCAGATGTGAGTTGAATAAAAAATAAAATAAAAAATAAAATAAAATAAAAAATAAACAAAGTTTGTGTGTAAAGCATGAAAACATACAAATCATACAACGATGTGTTTCAGTTTCATGTTTCATGTTTCATGTTTCAATGATTTTCTTGGTTTCATGTTTATGAGTCATTTCAATTTTTTTTTTTTTTTAATTTAAAAAAAAGGGAAAGAGAGAATAATGAAAGGATGAAATGAGACCTACTTCTGATGTAATTCATGGGGATGGTTTTGCTTGGTACTATTTTCATGAATTTTTGTACGAAGTATGCTGGATGATAATGAATCCATGTTTGATGAAAAGGAAGTAGAGGAATTTTGTTTTTTTTGTTTCCATGGAGTAGAGGAATGTGCTTGTTGAATTAAACTCAAGATTTTATGTTGAACAGTTGGATCTGTAGTAGATAATATAGTTTGTAACGTAGATTCATTCGTGACAGTATTCACTAACAATGGATGCGAAGCAAAGGGAAAAGAAAAAGGTGGAGAGGAAGGAGGAGGAGGAGGGGTTAAGTTGAAAGTGGTCTTGATGGTATTCAAAGGGGGAGAAGTTAAATTTGCTTCTTCTTGACAGTTGGATAAAGTAGAATGGAAAGTTGACGAAATAGAAGAAACGGTTGTCAATGGAACAGGATAAAAGGAAGCCACTACAAAAGAAGAAAAGAAGAAAAAGAATAAATCTTCTTAGTTTACTGTTTAACTTTTTTACGTTGACTGTTGATGAAGTGATTTTACATTTTAGATAGATAGATAGATGAATAAATGCAAATAGAATCTACGACTCTTTATCCTCTTATTGATTTAACATGACTAACCTTGACGGGTAACATCTGTCAATGAAACTAACGGTACTTGTTTAATGGCTTCCATGACAAACTGAACCATTGTTTTAGTAGGGAGTAATGGTAAAGGTAATGTGGCAATATCATTTTGGAATTCCATTGAACAGGAGTGAGACAAATGAAATAAAGGAGATGGTGATTGAAAGTGAACGAAAGGAAGGGTGCTAAAGGATCAAGTTTTGTTGAAGTGAGATCAAGAAATCAATTAGAGTGAAGAAGGTGATCATCGGATTCGCCTTGGATTGAAGAGGAGTGTTGAATAGAAATGGTAATTTAAAAAATAATAATAATAATTAAAATAATAACGACTTTCATTTACATAGAAGACTCAGCACAACACATCATTTTCCATTTCTGAGTTGTTAAGTTGGGTGGATACAGAAGGACGCAGGTTCTTTACACTGCCTCGTTTCTTCTTCTTCCTTTTTTTCTTTCTCTCTCTCTCTCTCTCTCTCTCTCTTTTTCTTTTTCTTTCATTACACACAAGTAACCATGGTTGGAAAAGAGAGAGAAACCTTTTTTTTCTTTACTTTTTTTTAATCCATTGAAAGTTTTGAAAGAATCAATGAATACATTTTTACTTAAACTGGAGATTCAAACAAAACTAAGACTATTAATCATCATCATCATCAACGTTTATAGATCTCGATTAATCTCTTCTTCTTCATGACATGGGCTACTCTACCACCTCTTCTATCAGCACACTTCTCTCTCTCTCTCTCTTTAACAGATTACAGTGATAAAAATAGTTCATACATAAATTACATCTTCTTCATTAGGTTATGTAAATATAAGAATTTACTTCTTTTATTTCTTTCTTTTTTCTTTTCATGAAAATAAGTATTGGGTTCACTTTTTGAGATTGGATTCTTTTTTTAATTGAATAGCATTTATTCCCTTTTGCTTTTGCTTACATTTTTTTTTTTTTTTTTGGACGCTTCAATCTAAACCTAATCTTAAACTTAGTTTCGTGGTGTGTTCCTTATTTACATTTATTTATTTATTTTTTATTTTTAAGTCACTGCCTCTCTTGAGTTGCAAGAATATAAATTTCTTGAGACTTGGGATACAAACTCATACATACCACTTACTTTCTTTCTTTTTAAAATTTGAAGGAAATACTAATTAAAATTATCCCTTTTTTTTTATTACTAGTATTTTAAATTCATGAGTACAACTGACCTAAAAGATACTTAAAGTCATATAAAACAAAATGCAAAGTGAACATCGTAATTAAGGTACTAAGAGTGGCATGGGTGAGATCACCCAACATAAATAAATTTATGGTGACCAATCACTTACTTAATGCTTTAAACGGAGTTTTTTAAATATAAAATCATAAAAATGCGCTTGGAATGGGTGACTTAACCCCTCATAAAAAAATTAAATATTAGACCAAGAGGCATATGCAGCTTGATCCTGTGATGTTTTTTTTTTTTTTTTTTTTTTTTATTTCCTCATTCATCAGCCTTAAGACTATTACTAATGTTTAGGGTGCAACCTCCCCTTACCATTCTTCTAGTATTTTGCATATTAAGTTTCGTGTTGATTGAAACGAAGTTTTTGAATAGTTTTGACTTGATTTATTAATTTGAGTTTAGTTTAGTTCAGTTTATTTTTAAACGGTAGCTCATCAAAGGAAAGGGTGGAAGAGAGTAGTGGTCTGCTTCATTAGCATTTTTAAGAATGGACATTACTTTGAGCTTCATCCACTCTATTTTCTACTACATCCACGATTGATTGGAAGGTAGTCACCCTATTTGAGCTTTTATAGTCTACTCGTTTGTTTGTTTGTTTTTTCTTCAAACTTAGTTTTCTCTACTTTCCTTTCCAATATCCTTCAAGGTTCGAAAGGAAAAGCTAAGTGGATTGAATTAGGTGCACTTAATTCTTTTGAGTTACCAAAAAAATAGATATTCCTCTATCAAGTAAAGAAAATATAATTTACGCAATAAAATCTGTCACTTTCCCAACATTTAGCCACCTGTGCCCATTTTTTTAGGAATTGATTTTTTTTTTTCTTTATTATTCTTATTATTAAATTTAACTTTCCTTTTTTCAAGTGTGAGCTTGGGAGAATCTTTTCAAAGATATATAAATGTAATTGAAGAAATTCAGTCGGAAAACCATTCGGCAATTTCTATAAAGTAAATGAAGATTTTAAGGGAAAACGAGAGTTGAAAGATGAGTATAGAAAGAAAAGATTTTAATATATTTGGAAGTACAAGATTAGGGGATGGGTATATTATTAGAAAATGCTAAAAAGGATCAAGAAAACGGATTGGTTTAGTTTTGAATAAGGTAACCCCTAAAGATTCTTGTACAAACAAGAATGTTGAAGGAACCTGTTAATGCAATATTATTAAAATTATCATCTCATACACTATTCTGATTTGTTCTATTTTATTTATTTTT
>JADGJU010000423.1:0-10415 GCA_026937265.1 Coelomomyces lativittatus
AAAACTTTCAAAAGAAAAAAATCATTGCAAAATCTCTGAATGTGCAAAAAAAAAACAAGCAAACTGAAGCACAATACAAAACCACTTTTGAACTAAATGAAATCCTATACTTCCGTCATATAGTAACTAAAATGTGGATGAATGTTTTAATAACTTTTCAGCATACACTTCACTTTTGTCTTTTCAATAATAGGAACTATGGCAGTGTGTGATTGTTATTTTAAAAATTGTGAAATGAAAATTGTTTTTATTCGCAACAGGAATGGAAGAAAATAAGCAAGAAAAATGTGAAGGGGGAAGGGGATTTTTGAAAATTTGAAAAAAAAAAGGACATAAAAATTGAGAATAAAAATAAAAATAACATCTTTCTTTTTTTTTTTTAAATTTTAGATCTATAGCAATGAGTAAGCCAAAACTGTCATCAAAATTTATAACAGATTCGAAAAGAAATTAGAAAATTTCGATAGAACTAATGTTACATGAATACAACGCAAGTGTTCAAGACCAATGAGGGATACCTGAGATTTAAATTTTAAAATTAAATTTTTTTAAGTCTAGAGGAAAAAAAAGTTGTTTTTTCTTTACTAGACTTAATTAGAGATGGAGAAAGTAATTTGAGATTGAGGAGCGATAGGAAGGGTCATGAAAGGAGTAATATGAAAGTTGTTTTATACGATATCGTCTTTGTCCTGGTTGGTTAAATGCAAATGATTTGAAATGTGTTATGGAAGTAAATTTTTTAGAAGAAAAAATAAATTAAATAAATGAAATAAAAATGGAGGGAGGGGGGTATTGGAAATTATGAAGAACGCCTTATTTGATCAAGATGGTGCCTTAAGGTGGATACTAAGGATTCTTTTTGATGTAAAATTTGATCGAACTCCATCAACACCGAATCACTAGAAGCAGGTCCTTGTTTTGTAAGTAAGGAAAGACATTTTAACTCTTCTTTTTGCAATTCTTGCCATTGCCGAAGATGAGATTGATGCAATTCTTTAAAAGCATCTAAGGTAAGGACCCATTTGGTAGGAGTTCGTTTATCTTCATCGTCGTTGGAAAGCATTGAAGTGTTTCCTTCGTCGTCCATGTCGATGGTGGGTGGATTCCGTCGTTTTGAAGTGGCCACGACAACAATGTCGTCGTCTTCATCCGAAGCGCCGCCATGCAATGCATCCATGCTGGAAATCGGAAATTCTTGGTCCATTAAAAAGGCAGCTTCTTCAAAGGTTTCATCTTCTTCGCCATCTTCAAGATCCTCCACTTCATCTATGTCATGACCATTCATGCCATTCATGTCTTCTTCACCAGTAACCATCATGCGTAAGTGCTCGTCATCTTCATCTTTACTCATGTTCCCGTGAGAGCCTGAGGCGTGCATGGCGCTGTTCGTGGTGTTGGCATTCCCCCCTTTTAGTTCTTTGACACGATCTGCATAGCGTAATGTGTTTAACGTATGTTCTGAGTTCGCCATGTTTGGGGACACCGTGGCAATCATGCATGTTTTTGAGTTTCCTAAAAAGGAATCTTTTAAGACTTGGGTTAATTTAGATTGACGAAAAGGGGTATGTTTGGAAACCTGATCTAAAGCACGAATACATTCTTTTAATGCCAACAAGCTTTTATTAATTTCACTGCCTTCCAATCTTGTTTTTGGATCGGCTTCACCGCGGTCAGCTCCTCGTTCGGATCCAGCTAAATCAATGAATGAAAATTTACCACGTAACATCGGTTTCCCTTTTGTAAATGTTTTTCTTTTTAAAGCAATTTGTAAAATGGCATGTGACCTTGAAGAATCGGCGTTGGCCCCTGTACTTCCTGTACTTCTAACTAAATTTCCAGTTTCAAAAACACTTAATAAACCTTGAACATGATGTACATGAATTTCAGTGAGTCCAGAGATACAAACGTTTTGGTTTCCATCTTCCCTAGCAAAGACCCGTTTTCGATGATTTAATAAATCGTATAAATGACCTTGATAAATTTCGTAAAAGGAAACAAAAGCATTTAAATCACGATGTTCAGGTAATTGTAACGTGTGAAAAATATCTTTCGCAGCCAACACGTACAACCCTTGATGCTCATCTAACATGGTGAATGTTTTTCCAGATCCTGTTTGTCCGTAAGCAAAGCAAGTGGCTTTGCCACCTTGAAAGATGTATTCTACCAAGGGTTGTGCGGTTCTTGTATATACATCTTGATTTGTACAATAATGATCAAATACTTCATCAAAATAAAAGGTATGTTGTTCCACAAATTTTGTTAAATCAACTTTCACTTTAGGTTCATGAATAATTAACGAGTTCGATGACATCACACTGGCAACGTCGGTTTCCCCCTTTTTCAATTCTTTTTTATTCAATGGACGTTTACGTACGCATACTCGGATACGATCACTTAAATTCGAACTACTGGTAGAAGTAGTAGAAATAGTAGTGGTAGTAGTAGTATTTGAAGAAGAAGAAGAAGAAAAGGAAGACGAATTGGTGAATTTTGATTTTGGACTAGGTCCTCGTTTGGATGGATCGATAGGTAGCCCGTACGCGTTGAATTTTATTTTTTGAACAGTTTTTTCCTCCGGATCTAACTGGCGTTGCGTAGAGGGTATCAAAGGTTTATTTAAATAATTCGGCTCAGCCAAAGAGGAGGTGGAAGAAGACGAGGAAGGAGTTGGAGTGGTGGACAAGGAAGTGGTGGGTAAGGACCGTGTGGAAGAAGCGCGAGTTGTGAGCATGTCTTTACTCGGTGAAGCAGTCGTGGTACTAGTATTGGACTGGAAGTGAGTGGTAGAAAGCTGTTCGGCGGAAGAACGAGGTGGAGCTCGAAAGAGTTGATTCAATGAAGTAAAGGATTGAGAACTTGATAAGGAAGATGAGGAAGGGAATTGAGAAGAAGAAAAAGAAGAAGACGAGGAAAAAGAAGAAAAGGGAGAGGGAGAAGGACGGTAGCCAGAAAGGGTCGTGTTTGTAGTGGATATGGTTGGATTTGCTGGAAATCCTGAAGAGCGAGATGAGGATGGAGGTGGATGCATTCCCAATGAAGGTACAAAATGTTGGTTGGTATATGCAGAAAATTGAGAAGGGGGTTGGTACTGAGGGAAAAAAGGATGAGATGGTTGAAAAGAGGAAGAGGACGTAGAAGATGGAGAAGGAAGAGAAGGAGGTTGAAATGGAGTGGAAGCGCTGAAGGAGGATGGTTTCGAATGCGAAGGAATACCTAATGTGGATACAGGCCTGGAAGGGGCAGTCAATTTTGAAGTGGGAAGAGGAGTAGCAGAAGACGAAGAAGCTGAAGGAAACGTCGGAGGAGGGAGTCCTGGGGCAGGATTTGATTCGTCATTGATAGATTTAATAAGTAAATAAAGTCGTTTCCGGTCATCGAGGTTGGTTACACCCAATGTGGAATAATCTTGCATTTTTAAAGACGCTAAGTTTTCTATGGAATTGATGCCTCGAGTAGCAAAATTAGGATAAAATTGGTCTAATTCATGTTGTCTAAGTTTTTCTAAGAAGAAGATAGAAGTAGACATGGGAGTTTGTACTAGAAAAGATCTTTTTTTTTTTTTTTTTTTCAATAAAAATCAAAGTTTTAAAAGTCAGTAAGTAGTAGACATGTTTATTAAAATGATTTTTATTAAAATTTTTATTTGAAGTTGAATCAGAGAGTTGTAAAAAAAGAAAAGAAAAAGAAAGAACCGTTTTTGATTTAAGCAAAACTAGATTCTAAGTGTGAAGTATGTAAAGACCGAGGTAAGATTTTGTTTTGAATAAGATAGAAAACCACGTTTGAGAAGGAGTGAGTGAGAAGGGAAGGGGACTAGTGTAGTGTAGTGTAGTGTACTACGTCATGAATTTTTGAAGTTTCAAGAGAAAGAGAGAGAAAATGAGGAAGGACGAGGAGGACGTGACTGAAAAGTAAAGTTGAGTTGAAATTTTCAGTAAAAATAAAAAAAATAAAAAAATAAAAAAATAAAAAATAAAAAGGAGAACTTGAATAAAAGAAATTCACTTCAAACCAATGGAGAATAAGAAAAAGAGTTAACCTGTTATTATTTTATGGAATAAAAAGAAAGAAGATAAAAAGTGATCGTGAAGTTGAAAATTTATTGAAATTCACTGAACAGAAAGGCTTTTTTCTTTTTTCTTTTTCCTTCTTTGTTTTTATTTTTGCTGAACTTTCCACTGGTTGACTATGAATTTCTTTTTTCTTTTTATTTTTTAAAGTTAATAAATTGAAAATCTTTTAGGATAACTTGGTACTCTTGTTCTCCTTTGGATGACTACTAACTTCCTCTTTAAAAAAAAAATTAGTAAACAAATCATGAATGAATTCGTGTAATTTATTTGTTTTTTTGCTGGTTTTTGTATTTTTACATTTTTTATTAATGGAAAAGAATGAGATAAAGGTTGAAATTTAATTTAAAATGGCCTTTTTTTTTTAAATTAATTTTGTCTTAAACTTTCAAATCCTACTTTGAAAGACAGAGAGGTATTCAGGAGATAGCATTAATAAGTGGACTGAATGATACATAAATGAACGTATTTAATACGCGTTGTTTTAATTAAAAAATAAGGTCTTCATTTGCTGTAGGTTGTGTCTTGTCATTTTCTTTTCCTACACCTTTATGAATAGAAATAAATACGTTTCTACATTTTAAATTTAGAAAAAAGATTTTAGATTTTTACTTTTTTGTTGTTGTCGTTGGAAAATAAAAATTAAATTAAAGGGGTAAGATACCCTCACCCTCCCTTCTGAAGTTTGGGACTTTTTTCTTCTTCTGAAAATAAAAATCATCGTATCGCTAATAAATATATTCATATACATTAAGCTTAGAAATAAAAGAAAAAAAAAAAAAAAAAAAAAAGAGGGGGGAGGGAGAAAAGCTTCTTAAATCTTAGACATGGAGAGCAATGAAAGAAGTGATATTTCTTTGTCCAATCAAATCAATCCATTTAGAAAGGGATGGCCCCCAATTTGACATTTTCTTTATAATGACGTTCTCCTTGCCCTCTTCGCCCATGGCCCTTATTTATTTCCCACATGAAAATGAAAAGAAAAAAATAAAAAAAAGAGGAAGGAAAGAAAACGTTAGGAAGTCATTCGAAGGTTAGTTGACTTTTACAAGAAAAAAGAAACTATGCTTCAATAAATAAATTGCCTTATTTAATACATTCGATGGGTACGTAAAATAAGTTAAAATAAAACACCTTGAAGATAGAGAGACCACTCTCATACGTTTCTTCAACTTTTGGCCTTCTACGGTGTATTTTTCTTGTCACTGTCCCTCGTTGTAACTTCATTCTTCTTCTTTCAATTTTTTTTTCATTTCCTTCATCCGTTTTTTCTATTGCAAGTTTAGAAATTCATATATATATATATATATATTACCTTTCTTTTCTTTTCCCTATTTTATAATACTATCAAAGGAGAAGCTTCAGACGCGTGGCAGACTATACAAACTATTATTATTTCATTTTTTCTTTCATAAATAGATTTTAATTTTATTTTTTAAATGAAAACATTTATACCTTACCTGTGTTACGGTGTCTTTCTATTGTTAGCGTTTCCGGAGAAAAATGCTGCTCAAAACTCTCAAACAGGAGTTCAAAGACCACCTTCGTTACCCAGTGCAAAAATACAACAAATTATTAACGTACATCATCAGTAGGTTTAAATTTACTTAACTCTCGACGATTATTAATAAAGTGTTTATATATAAAAATTTAGATTGAAATAAAATTAGTTAAATTCATTTGCAATTATCTTTTATTATTTTTCTTTTTTATATTTACTAACTGCTTATTATTATTATTATTATTATTTTTTTCCCCAATTTTTTTTTGGTTATTTTCATAGTATTAGGTCACATTTGGGAGTGAAAGAAGGATTAGTGTGGGATACAGAATTAGAGACTGTAGCTCAAAATAGTGCGTATGAAATAGCTCAAAGCTGTACGTTAAGACATACAAAATCAAACTACGCGCAGAATGTATTTATGAACCAAGCTGATTCTACTGCGCAAATTATATTAGGAGTCAATTATTGGGAATATGAACTTCAGAAATACCAAGAAGCGATATTACATAGACAAACCAATGTATTTAAAGAAGTAGCAAGTTTTCAACCAGAACAACAAAAATTGTTTTTGGATACTTTTCGAAAGACATTACAAAGGGACAGAAAGATCTTCGTAGAGTATGGTCACGCATTGATCATGTCCGACTCCAAATATTCAAAACTTGGTTGTGCAAGTTCTTTTAAAACCAGTTGTGGCATTAGAAATGCATTCTTCAACATCGTTGTTTGCGAATACAAGCAAGGTCCAGCGTTAGTGACCATTCCCCCTCCTTTTGTCCAAAGCATGATGCTAGCAGAGCCCAAACAACCTCAAACCGAATCCTTACGTGCAAATCCAGCAGCTTCACGTTCTTCCTCGGTAGTTCGGCCTGCCCCACAAGTTCAACATCAACAACAGCGTCTTCCAATACAACAGCACTCACAACAACCCTCACCACAAGTTCAACGTCAACAACAGCCTCTTCCAATACAACAGCACTCGCGACAATCCTCGCCACAAGTCAATGCCGTTAAACCATCAAACCTGATGACCCTGCATTCACTCCCAGACAGTCAAAATTCAAACCCAGTATTAGTTAAGAGCTTCTCTTCTTTTAATGGTGCCTGTAACTGTCTTTGCAAAGGAACTACTTAAAATTCGGGTTTAAAAAAAAAATAAAAAATATCCATTCTTATTCTCATCTCAAAGAAATACTAGGTCTCGTGAGGTTATGGGAAAGAGGGGATTTGCAATAAAGGGCAAGGGGGAAGGCTATGGTTTAAAAAGGAGGAAAAGAGAAAAAGAAAAAAAAAAAGGAAAAAAAGAGAAGGAAAGGAGAGAAGGAGAGAAAAAAAGAAGAAGAGACCACACAATACCATTAATGTGGTTGGGTTTTGGATAGGAAAGAAAAGCAGATAATCACAAAATCAAAAGGATGGCGTTGACATGAAGTTGTAATAAATAAATTACAGAGGGTTAAAGAAAAGGAAGGGCGCTTTTTTAAATTTTGTCTAAGGTTGTTGTTGTTGTTGTTGTTGTTTTTTTTTTTTTTTTTTTTTTTGATGAAAAGGAGAGAGAGAGAGAAGGGTAAACGAAAAAGAACATAAAATAGCAATGAGTAAAACAAATAGAGAAAAGATTTACGAAAGTGGTTTAAAAAAAATCATAAGAAAAAGTGTTCATGAGTAAAACTTTAGTGGTTTGCGACGAATAAAATCAACAATAAACATCAAACCCTTTCAATATTTGAAGGAGACACCATAAAAAGTAGTTAATGGTAATTAGATATTTTTTTTAAAGTGAATAATCGTGTAAAGAGATGATTTTTGAAAGCAAAAATTGAAAAAATAAGAATAAAAGACAAAGTTAAAAAACCACATGCAAGTCAGGAATTGAAAAAGTGAAGAATAGAAAAATCTTAATTTTAAGATTTGCAAAGATGTGCAAAACAGTACAAATAAATAAAGGTATTAAATTTTAAAAAATAAGTATAACCAAAGGTAAAAACAGGTTTAAAAAATAGAAAGAAGAATCAAAAAGATCATTAATGGACAAAGTCAAAAACGTAACACTCAAGCGAAAGAAGAACTGAAAAGGTTGATTTTTAGACTAAAGCTAAATCAGCGTAAGATAGGTAAATCTAAAAAAGAAAAAGAAAAGGAATAAAATAAAGAGCTGAAGATAATAAAGTATTTAAAGGAAATATTCCACAAAATAAAAAAAGAGGAACCTTTTATCAGTGGAATCCTTTTTTTTTTTTTTGTTTATATTGGATATTGGATCGGTAGTTTAAATTTATTGATTAGAAAAGTTTTTTTCTTTTAAAACGGTCCGTAAGCAAAAGATCTATTTCAATCACTTCAGTGGTAGCGAAAGAAAAAAAAAAAAAAAAATTGGAAATAAGAAAATTTGCGCACAATTTGTTTACTAACCCCGAGCTTCAACAAAAAAAAAAATTCGATCCGCAAACCGAGAGAGTAGTAACATCTAGAAAAACTTAAAAAAAGAATAAGAAAAAGAAAAAATGACTCAGCATTAAAAGAGTGTAAAAGTTTTGAATAATAAAGTGAAAAAAGAAAGTGAGTAGGTTAGTAAGTTCGTTAGTAAGTTCGTTAGTTAGTAATAAGGAAAGAAAAGGAATGAGGGAGGGAGAAAAGAAAAAAGTGCTACTTACATGAGGGAGGGGAAATAAGAGTGAAGGGGTAAGTAAGAGGGAAAAAAAAAAAGTCCGCAAAAAGGTGTAAACAAAAGAAAAAATGAAGGAATGACACAAAAGAAAAAAAAACGTAGTTTAAAACTTTAAAAAAGAAAAAAAAAAAGAAATACTTCCTCGTTATCTCCCACTAACAAAAAAAAAAAATTAGAGAAAGGAAGAAAAGATAGAAGAAGATCGTACACATACCTTTACCAAAAGAAAAACTAAAAACAGGAACAGTGGTAGAAATAAGCATTCGTCAATTTTAACGCGTAAAAAAGAAAGAGGGCATTTAAAACTTAAATAACCCTCAAAAAAAAAAAAAAAAGGCCTTATAATATTATTTAAGTGTAGAAAAAGATTTATTAAAAATTTTGTTATATTGATGAATTTATAAAACGCAAAAGTTGAGTATAGATTAGCAAATAAAAAAATAAAAAAATAGACAATTGAATAAAAAACTTTCAAAAGAAAAAAATCATTGCAAAATCTCTGAATGTGCAAAAAAAAAATTTTTTGTTCACTTTCCTTACGAAGAACCTTGAGACCTGCACTTGTCTTGTATCTTGAGAAGGTAACGTACAACTGTCCATGGGAAAAGACAGGTTCTTTTAGCACTACTCCTATTTTATCAAAAATTTGTCCTTGACTTTTCTTGATCGTTATTGCGAAATTTAACCTTTTAGGAAATTGGTGGAGAGTAAATGTGTCCTCTAAGTCTTCTTTTCATGGTTGAAGCTCAATCCGTGGAATAAAAACAACTTGGTTTGCCGTTTTTCCATTGTAGGAAGCTCAACACAGAACAAAAAAAGATGCCTTCCCAATGCAATCTATTAACGATTGGCAGATTCCTATGGATGAAGAATCCTTCCCAAAACTGCGTTTTTAACGGAAAATGGTTTATTTGAATTTCTTCGCATCCCTTTTGGACTTCAAGGCGCCCCAGCAATCTTTCAACCTTTAATGAATCAAGTTTTATCTTCTAAAACCTTTTGTAATCGCACATTTGGATGACAATCAACTTTAGTAAAAATATTGAAGAATTTTTGGTGCATCTTTCAAAAATTTTTGAATCACTAATTAGTATCTTTCTACCGAATTATCCAAATGGATTTTTTGTCGTGTTTTCATTCAATATTTAGGACATATTGTTAGCAAAGAGAGGGTATCAATCGACCCAAAAAAAAATCAATTCCATTATCAACTTTTCTCGCCCCTATGATATCAACTCATTAATGAGTTTTCTTGGACTAGCTGGTTATTAACGAAAAATTTTAAAAATTTTTTCTTTAATATCCTGCTCATTAAACTCATCGAAAAAGAAAAATACTCAATTTAAATGGTCAACAGCTTGTGAAACAGCCCTTTACATCTTTAAGAAATGCCTTATCCACTTCCATAGTATGAACCTTTCAAAATTTTCCTCTTTTATTTACAGATGCTTCAATTAGTGGATTAGGAGCAGTATTTATGCAAAAATATGAAAAACACTTTAAACCTAGATCTTTTTCATTTAAGGCTTGAAAAGAAAAGTAAAGTAAAAAAATATTAAAAGAATGAAGAAAACAAATTTCCAAGAGAAAATGCTACGAAAAGCCATTTTATTCCTTAAGAAGAAAATAAAAATTCGATAAAAACGAAATAAATAAGTTCACTAAAAAAAATTATAAACATTCGTGGTAAAAGAAATATTTAATTCGTGAAAATTAAATAAAGC
Organism: Coelomomyces lativittatus; assembly: GCA_026937265.1. Lineage (NCBI taxonomy): Eukaryota > Fungi > Blastocladiomycota > Blastocladiomycetes > Blastocladiales > Coelomomycetaceae > Coelomomyces > Coelomomyces lativittatus. The sequence continues at coordinate 9,967 of JADGJU010000423.1, forward strand.
AAAGGAAAATATAATATAAAAATAAACCAAAACAACGGAAATATTCACGAAAATTCGTGGAAAAGAAAATACTATACTAATTGTTTATATTCAAAATTAATTAGTGAAAATAGATGAAACTTGGTTTTTATATATTAATATAAAAGTGATCACATGTATGAAAGCAAATGGTGCTTTCATTTCGTCACAGTACTTGATAGCATTTTGAAAAGACTGTGTTGTCCCCAAAATAAAGGAACTTGTTGTTACTATTAAAAGTTCTAATAACTGTGTAATTATACATTTTTAGATTTACATGAAATTGTATCCAGAAAATGGTATCTAAATCAAAATATTTATGCACACAAAGAAATACAAATAAAATGACGGTCAAATTAAAGTTAGACATTTGAGGCATGCTTTCTGGAGAATTCCTTTATAACTCAAAAAAAAAAAAAAAAAAAAAAAAA
>JADGJU010000424.1:0-10371 GCA_026937265.1 Coelomomyces lativittatus
AATTACGAGATGAATATGAGTTGGTTTCCCTTTTTTTTTTTGGAAATGTAGAAACTCTCTGATGCAGAATTCACTGATTTTCCAGATCTGGAGCCTTTTTTATTCGATTTGAAACTGATTCCTGAAAGTATCAATATATGTATTCCTCAATTTTTCACTGAGGAAAGGGCTGGTATACTTCAAAAAAGAGAAGTAGAACTGGTATTTTTCAATTCTCTTTTTTTTTGTTTTTTTTTTCAACTTCAATTTTTTCTTTTCGTTTTTCTACCTTTTAAAATCATTTTCTTATGAATCAAAAATCAATGCATCTAATTATCTCCTTTTATTTTTAATTTTGTATGAAGATATCTAAAAGTGCTAAAGAAATTGGTCCTGAAAATAAAATCGTTTTCCCTATTTTAACTATCGAAGATGCGGTCTTGATCATCCAAAGAAATGAGAGGGGTAGACAAGGAAGCATACGAGCAAAATATATGAAAGACCTAAAGTAAATGTCATACCATCATCATACTATCCTTTTAGAATGACTATCAGGTGTTGATAGTATAAATAAGAATATTAATTTTTGTGTTGAATTTTAATTTTTATTAATCAATTTTTTTTCTTTAGAATTCAAGAAGAGCAAGATGTTGACTTAGTAGGAATACGTGATAAGCAGCAAATTGAAGCGGCAGTTACAAAAATTCAAAAAAAGTACGATTTTCATTAAGTTTCTACAAGGAATATATACCCTTTTCTACTTTAATATTATAAAATAAGCTCAATTTACCGTTTCTTTTAGTTTTATTGAAGTCGTTACACAACTATGTTTCTCTTTTTTTTATTTTTCCTTTTTGTTTTTAAATATTTAGCTGGAGAGGATATCTTGTTAGAAAGCAATATGAGAAAGACAAAAGAAAAGAGGAAGAATTCTTGGGAATGAGGCAAACCCTCAACGCTACCCAAAAAAAAATTGCGGAAGAGAATTTTCAAAGGCGGAAAAATCTACAGATTCAGCACGAAGAAGAATATCAGCAAGCACTTACAAGCATTAAGGAAAAGTAAGTAGTACTGTTTTAGACCACCATTTTCTTTAACATTTTTAAAGTAAATGTTTCAAACCTTTTATTATTATTTAACAATTAATAAACTGCTTCTTTTTTTCTATATTTTAAATTAGAATACGAAAAGTAGAAGGTCCAGAAATCAAAGAATGGTACCAAGATTGCTTTCGTCAATGGTATATGGACTATCGTCGAGAGTTTTCTTCATTTCCTAACTTTCCGGAACCCGAAGAATGGAAACAACCTGGATTTAAATTTGGCCAAAAAAAAGAAGACCTAAAGGGATTAAAAGCTGATCAAGAATTAGGATCTACCATGAATTCAAATACATCAGCAAAACCCAAAGATAGCAAACCTTCTACTGGATCTGCAAAAAAGGGCAAAGAATCTGAAGAAATTATGGAAGGATCTAACCAGGATGTTGAATCTCGATTTTTGAAAACGCTTCTTGAAAAAAACTCGGAATACTTGCAGTTATGGAAGGATAAAGATGAAAGTGAGAATTTTATACAGAAGCATGATGTGGAGATTATTAAAACGGAGAAAAGAGTGGAAATTGACTCTGAAATGAAAGACGAACTGTTTCAGCTACTCAAAGATGAGCTAGAAAATTTGAAACTAGTAATGGAAAAGGACAGCAAGAAGAAAAAAAAAGACGCAGGTATGCATGATCTACTTTTTTTTTTTTTAAATTTTTTAAGTTTCTTTTTGTCTTCCTTTTCTTTTTCTTATAAAATCCTTTTCTGTCAATTGTCAAATAACTTTTTTTTGTCTCGGAAATGCCACCTTCTTTTTCTTTTGCTATCTTCCCCATTTTTCCTTACACTATTCCACTTTCTTATAGGTAAGAAAAAGAAAAAAGAAAAAAAATCAACCGCAAAGAAGGGGAAAAAAGAAAAGGACCTTACTGGAGGGAAACCTATTGAAGAATTGGTAGATGAACTTATAAATGCTGGACTAATGCAAAGGCCTACCAAACATTACATGCATGAATACTTAGGTCAATACAATTTCCTTGTAAAAAATAAAATGAACGTAGAGCAATCTCTTTTAGACATTAAACGCGTGATCACAGAATATGCAATTCTTCCTTTAGGACTTGAATCGGTGGATGATTCTGTAAAATTACCTCATTCCATACTGCTGTTTGGACCGACAGGGGTGGGGAAAACTTTGCTGATGAATATTATTGCCACAGAGACCGGTGCATCTGTCTTTATATTAACCCCAAGGGTGACCGCTGGACAATATGTAGGTAAAGCAAATGTCTCTAGAATGGTCTACACAGTATTTAAAGTGGCCAAAGCCATGGCCCCATCTTTGATTTTTATAGACGAAGCGGAATCCATTTTTTGCAAGAAATTACCTAAAGAAGATACGTCGGATCCAAAACGAATTCGGAAAGATTTGGTGAAAGCTATTCATAATTTAAAATCCAACGACCGTGTTTTAGTTTTAGGAAATTCTAGAAATCCGTTTTATTCGGATGCCAAAGCTTTGTCGGATGCCTTCCAAAAGATGATCTATGTCCCTCGACCCGCGTATGCTAGTAGGGAGCTCATGTGGAGAACTTGGATTTTCCATGCCCTTCCCTTGACCAATTTGGATCATATTGATTGTAGTGTTTTAGCCAAAGCGAGTGCGGGCATGACGGGTGCATCGATTAAAGCCACGATCGATAGAGTGCTGACATCACGAAGAATTCATCAAATTCCATCGTATCCCTTAAAAACCAACGAATTTTTACATTTCGTACTACAATTGCCTGAACCTGATCCTAAAGTCGAACAAGATTTCAAGGAATACGCATTGAAGTTACCTATGAATAAAAAAAGGGAAGTGTTATTAGGATTGGTTCCGAGCGAACCAACTTCAGAAGCCCCTGTCAAGGCGACGAAAAAGAAAAAATAACATGAAGATGTAGAAAGGCCGTAGCATACTCTTGTTTTCGTTGCCCAGTTCAGTAGTAATTCCTGAATCCCTTAAATGATTCTATTTTTTTTAAGGAAGAAGGATTTATTTCTTTTTCTTTTTCTTTTTCTGTTTCTTTTTCTCTACTGATATTTAATTAGAAAAAATTGGAATCCTTAGATGCATTTTTTTTAGATTTGCTAATGTGCTTATCATTTCCCTACTCTTTTGCATACAATTTACAATCGGTTTCTTTTCTTTCGATAGGAATGAATCTTTTAAATTTAGTATTGATTTTAATTTCCTCACTGTTTTTTTTTCATCTATTCATAAAAAAAAAAAAGCAAAAAAGCAAAAACAAAAACAAAGAATGCTTTCCAGAATAAATATCATTTGAGAGCTATGACTTACATCCATCTTCTAAGTAAATCTATTTGTTCCCTTAAATGAAATTGAAAAGGAATCAAAAATAAAATAAAATAACGAGAGGGATGGTATAAAAGGCGATGACTGGTGTAGCGTTGTGAGCTAACACAACTAGCTAACAGCAACAAATAATAATCATGATACGAATAGTTGAGTTTTCAATGTAAGTTTCCCATTTGTGAAGTAAATGGTAATGCTTACTAACTAACTGAAAAGCATTCTCATTTAAAAAAAAGAACTTCAAACTGTCTTTGTACGATAAATTCAAATCTCGTTTGAGATGTTTTTTATAGGATGAATGAAATGGATTCGTATTATCAGCATGCATGCCAAAAAGATGATGAATGATGTCGAAGTGATTTTATATCATGTCCTCTTTCTTGACGGGTGGTAGTGAGAGGGGGCACTAATGAATGAGATTGAATTGGCTTTCTTTTCCATTCATCACATGAAAAAAAGATTGAAACTAAAAAAAAGTCATTATCATTCAAAATGATTTTTTCGCATCATAACCAAGCCTCCTCGTTTAGTGGAGATTGTGTCTAACCCCACCTTCCTTCATTTTCTTTTCTATCCTTGATTGACGGAAAACGAAGGGGATGATCATCCAACTTCTTCTTTCTTCAATTACTTTTTTTTACATTATAATTTCAGTATAAACGAAATGACCTACTTAAAAATGGAACGAGTGTTAACGAGGGCGGAATCAAGAGACTTGGAAACCAGTATGGACACATCTGTGTGCTCTTTAGCTTAGTTTATTCTATTTCGTTTTCATCTTTTGTTCTTTTTTTTTTCTCTTTTTTCGTTTTTTCTGATGGTACTTCGTAAAGAAAGTGTCATGGAATTTGAAGTATAAAGCATGCTTTGTATTATGTAAATGATTCTTTTGGAGTTTATGAATACAAACCAATTTTAAAGAATAAAGAAAAAATTTCTATCTTTCTTTCCTTTAGTTAACGTTTGGGTCGCAGCTACTACTCCGGATATGGCTGATTGTGTGTTAAAGTATGTTCGTAAAACAAGTGTGTTTCTTTTGCTTTATTGAATATTTCTGTTGAGATTGAATGAAATAAAAAGTCTTTAAATGAAATGCCTTCACCTTCTTCGTATTTATTGATTCAGTTCATTCACACTGACTACTCTCATGCTATCTTTTATCTTTTTCTTGACTTCGTTATAAAAATAAAAAAAAAAGTGCGATTTCAACACCGTTCCCATTGAAAGAGTTTAATCATTTAAAACGTATTCGGAAGCAAGTCAAAGAAAATGCTGAAAGTATTGATCTCTCTCTCCCTCTTTTGTTTCCTATTTTTGAACAATCCATTTTAAAAATTTTCACTTCTTCTATCCGAATTCCCCTCTCCTACTTCCATGTATCCCTTTTTTTATTATTTTAATTGTTTCATGTTACCCTTGTATTTCATTTAGTTGTGCTGTTGATTATCCTTGCTCGACTTGATAAGGTTTCTGAAGAGGAACTCTTAAAGCTGTTACGTCAACATCAATTGGATCATTTACCTCTGAAGATCACTGCAGTTCCAAAATGGCCTGCTATCACACGCAGTCAATACGACGCTTGGTCACCGTTATGGCCCATGCATTGGCGTAAATCCGCACTCAACCTTCCCACTCATTCGACGGATATGTATCCGAACTTGATGCAAAACTTACTTTCTTATTATGAACAAAAAAAAAAAGAAGGATTCAAGGTAAATCTCCTCCTATTTCATCCCTGTTTTGTCTCACATTCAATTTATAGACCTATGTATAGAATTTTTGGTTTTTTGAAGATGTTCCTAACGAAGGTGACCTCCAATTCCTTTTCTTTATCTTCTTCTTCTTTTTAATTTTGTTCTACCATATGTATCGTATGTTAGCCGATTTCAGTAGGCCTGGTTTGGGATCCAGAGTGTCAAAGGATATTGACGCATGCCATGGACCTCAGCCGTCCTTTACATCATGTCTCTATGTCTTTGATTGAACAAATGACTCACTTGAAGTTACCTATTTATTTATGTACGGGTCTGACGGTGGTCTTGATCCATGAACCATGTATCATGTGTAGTATGGCGTTGGTTCATGCTCGTGTTCAAACCGTGGTGTATGCATTTCCACATCCAAATGGAGGATTGAAAAGTCTTTGTTCTGTTCATGATGAGCCTTGGCTTAATCATCATTTTCATGTGTACCGGTATTGTGAACTTGAGTTAGTCAAACACGTATTTAATGAACCGATTGAAGAAAGGCATTATTGATTTTCCAAACGTTTCTCTTTCTTACTTTGCTTGAAAAAAAAAAAAAAAATTCAAAATGCATAGATACTTTTCGAGAAGTACATCAATGGTAAAAAAATGAGTTGAACTGTCCACCTTTGGGATCTTTTTTTTTAAATTACTTTTTACCTTTTTTCTCACTACTTTAGCAAGTTGGAATTCAGGACCTCGTCTTGCTTTTCATGAAATCCATATACTCATTAGCATATACTTAATGTAAATAGAATAGATGCAACATGCACTAGAGAATATAAAAATTTTTTTTTAAAATTTAAATGCATTATAGTCTTTTTTTTTTCTTTCTTTCTTTCTTTCTTTTTTTTTTTTTTTAAATTCCTGTATTTAGTTTTTTATTTTTGGAATGACTGTTTGCACAAAACTTCAGTGCCCACGTATATAACTTTTAAAACTAAATTAATGAATGAAAAGGAACTCGCTCATTAGGTCACGTAAATCCACTTTCATTTATGAAATGGTAGCCATTTAAATATATGGAAGGATATCCCCAATTCTTCATATTCATTCCATTAGAATGGAGATCATTGAATCCCTGGTTTTCTTCATACTATAATTCGAATTATTTAAAACTTAAAACCAATTAGTACGGTTATTATTAGTGTGCCGATGTTTAAAAATGGATACGTCCATATATTCTAAAACACTTCAAATTTTTTTACATTTTAGTTTGTTTTTAACGTTTTTCATTTTATTTCTTTATTTATTTAAGTAATTGTTTTATTTCTACAGCTTCCTAGTATTAAAGGGGCGAAACGAAGAACGAAATTGAGAATCCCAAAAAAAAAAAAAAAAGTCCTTTCGCAGCCAATGCTTGGGTATATATAAATTTTTTCAAATCAAAAACGATACTAAAAAGAAAAATCAAAGAAAAAAATGAAAAAAAAAATGAAAAAAAGGCAGAGGAGATAGGAGAAAGATAAATTTTCTCTATTCTACCTAACGAAATTCCCACACCTCTCTTCTCTCTATTGGAAGGTAAAAATTCAAGATTAAAAAAAAAAAAAAAAAAAAAAAAAACGATCCTTAAGAGACGGCCACGTTAGTGTTTCGAAGAAGTAAGACATGTTTTAATTCATCTACCATCAAAGCCATTTTGCTGGAGTCCGTAGAATGCGATGGAGGACAAGAACGAAGTCCGGGACCTACTCCTTTTCGTTGAAAGGAAGGTTTCTTTATCGTTGAAGGCTTTTCTTCGTTAGGTTGAATGAGAGACGTGGATACGGACGTAGAGGTTGTTGGTTTCTTTCCTTCCAAATGAAAGGTGGCCAACCGATGATGCACGAGCTCCAAACATTGATGCCATTCGGATTCAAAGAACGTCCAAGGAAGGCCGTCTTCTTCCAACGCGGTGGCCAACACATGCATTCGATACAGGGCCATCGGTAAAGACTTGGTAGAGAGTAGGCCTAGGTGCCAAGGACCCGTTGGTGTGGCCGTGAGTGTGTGAAGGAGAGGGAAAAATGTGCGTTGACATTCACGTAAAGCGGGTTCCGAACATCGAGGGATCCGTTCACGAAGTTCATAGATCAAGTACTTTAAGTCTTTCAATGTCACTAAATGGGGAGTAGGACCTGGGTGGAGTCGAGTTTTGAGTTCGGGATCGGTAATAGAGACGGAAGTGGAAGGAAGAGTTTGGAGCACATACATTGTTAAGGGTCGAAGTGAGTTGAGAAATTCATGACGTAAGGGCATATGGGTACATGCATCATGGTACGTGGAAGTAGCATGGGATGACGAAGGCAGACTTTTCAATAAATAAATAAAAAAGAAAAAAAAAAAAAAAGAAAAAAAAAAGAGGAGGTCAATCCTTATTAATTATTGTAAACGAATGAGTTCATGACATGAAACGTGCGAAAAGCACTTCAAATGAAGAAGAAACAGGTTGAAAAGTGATCCAAGTTATAAAGAAAAAAGTAAGAATATCAACAAAGAAGGGTTTCAACGTCAACAAAAAACTTACTTAAAATGAAAACTTTGATGTAATTCATCCAATTCTCTTAAATAATTCCATCGTTGAAGTAACTTCTGACAAAGATGATTCCATTCGGTTAAGATGTCCACCTTTTTTGATTGAGTCCCTAGAGAAAAGAGATGACTTATCTATTCAAAATAAAAAAATAAATAAATAACAATTATTAGTATTTAAATAGAAAAGAAAGAATGAAAAAAAAAAAGGTTAATTTTTTGAATAAAAGACTTGAAAGGGCGATTTCTTTATGGACCCCTTTTTTTCTATTGATTCCTAATTTCATAATTGACTCATGTATATATGAAGTTTCCTCTATATTTCGAGATGGAATTCTATCCATCTAGAATGAATGAATGAAGGAAGGAAAGAAGGAAGAACGAAGTAGAAGAGTGAAGCCATCCCACTTACATTACCTCTGAAAGAATGATACAACGCATAGACTCCTTTTTTTCCATGTATCAAGAGCATGGAAAGAAGCCATGTCAATAAAAGAGATTTCCATAGGACTGAGGAATTGAACCAAGAAGTAGAAGGTGAGGCCAGGATGGATCCTAAAGTGTAAAAGCAAATCAGCAAAAGACAGTGACGAAGAAGAAGGAGTAACGAGATTCCATGGTTGGGTTGACCAATAAAGAGAGAGCCAAACCACTTTGAAAAGAAAGGAAAAGGTGACTTTTTCGTTTCTCTTTCAATGGCATTGGAATGAAACGAAGCCTGATGGGAAGGAAAGTGTTGAGTTAATAAAGAGGAGGGTTCTTGATGGTTGACGAGGTGAGTGAAAGGGATGATGTCTTCAAGAATTTCATTTTCTTTTAAATAATCTGCCAAAGGAGAGCCTTCAAGAATGATGTGTTCCATATGAACAAGAAAGAAGAGGAGACACTTTTTGACTTGAATGTTCAAAGAGAAAAAAAAAATAAAAAATAAAAATAAACTTAACGAAACGAAACGAAACGAAACGAAAACTTTAACATATTCATTCATTACCTTTTAACCCTTTTCAACCTGAATTGACTTTTCTACATTCTCTGTTAATTCACTTTTTACTGAACACATTATTCCCCTTTCTTTATTTTTTTACTTGACAAAGAAAATTAAAAAAAAAAAAAAAAATCATTTTATTCTCTTTCTTTCTTTCTTTCTTTTATTTAAAAAAAATTGATTGATTGATTCATTTTTAATTGGTAGTAGAGTAAAAAATAGTTATTCGTAATAATTCATTCAGTAAAGTGTGAATTAGTAAGTAACCATTTTAACATTGGAATTTTTAATATTCCCATTTTTGGAGGTGAATTTTTTATTTTATTGCCATGGTGAACTCTCTTTTTGATTTTTTTTCTTCACCTTTTTTTCAGTTGACACTTTTTACGTTGTTCTCCATTGTATGCATTCTTACTTTGGTGGTCTTGGGTTAGTTTTGCCTTTTTCCTTTAAAATTTTTTCATTTTTTCATTTTTTCATTTTTTCATTTTTTCATTTTTTTTATTTTTTTATTTTATTTTTTTTTAAAAAAAAGGGTGAAGTTTTAGTTGAATTGTATTTTTCTTTTTTTTTAAAAAAAAATACAGTAAATAATTAGAATTTCTATTCAAATGATCTTCTCTTTGGTTCGTTGTTTTCTTAGGTTGGCTAGTTCTTTGGGTCACTCTTCTTCATCGACTTCCTATTGTACGTGAACTTTTGGGTCTGCCTCCTTTAGTTTCTACGTCGCCACTTTTACCTAAATCTTCTCATAAAAATAAAAGTGACATACCCAAACCTACTTCGACTTCTTCTTCTCTTCAAGGACAATCCCGTCTTTCATTCAAAAAAAATCAGAAATCTTTTCGGTTGTCATTGCGTTTTGAGTTTTTTTGTTTTTAATTTTTCTATTTAGTTAGTTAGTTTTACTTTTCTAAATGATAAAAAAGAAGGGGGAATTTAAACGTTACAAAATCACAATTCAACTAAAATTTTGATAAAAAAAAATAAAATTCATCAGCCTATTTTTCCAGGTGTATATTTCTTCATTTACTTAAACTCACTACCTCGAGTTTAATGGATGGATCCATCCTTGTTAATATCTCTCTTCCCTTTCTTTTATTCATTGTTTACTTTTTAGTCGATCTAAAATTCCTTCGTCTCCTTCTACGACCCTATTGACCAATCGTAAATTGATTCTGGATGAATTCCATTTTGCTGAATAGTCCAACCTAATGTCATCCCCCACTTGAGTGATTTTAGAATACGTCTTTATATTCAATTGAAGGTAAGTGAAATATGTCTACAAATTGAAAGTATTTGTAAGTCTATTAAGCTTGGTTGTTTTTGACCTTAAAGGTGAAAGAGGGGGAAAAAAAATTTATTTTATATATTTGTGTATACTATTTACAAAACCATTTCTTTATTAATGTATTGATTGATTTTTCATGAATTCCATTCTAATTGAAAATCAAAATGTAAAATAAAATTTAAAAAAAAAAAAAGAACCAAATTGAAAAAAAAATAGTGAGCAAATCAAAAAATTTACATCTGAGTGTGCCAGGTACCTGACAATATTTTGATGGTTAAGTTCTTTTAATACTGCAATTTCTCTCAAAGCAGTTGAGGGTAGGCCAGTATCAGCTAAACAAAATGGAAGAGAAAGGCAATAATATAAATGATTTCAGAAGGTATGTAAGTGTTGACGAAATAAAAAAAAAGAAAAAAAAGCATTGAAGTTTTTTAAAGAAATGACATCAAGTCAAAT
>JADGJU010000430.1:0-10303 GCA_026937265.1 Coelomomyces lativittatus
TTTAAACTCTACCTACTCAAACCCTTTTTTTATTTTTATTTTTATTTTTTTTTTTGGAACAGAAATATTTTAAATAAGGGGTTTTTAATTTTTTAGGTTTTTTTTTTTTTTAAATTCCAAAGTAAATGTGTAATCCTGATGTTTTTAAGTCAAGAACTTGAAGAACGCAATTTAAGATTCCGCTGTTTTCTATATCTTTTATATTTCTTACTTGGTCAAGCATTAAATACTGTTCTGGAGTATGACCAAGATTAAATTACCTCATTATTTAATTTCTATTTTTTCAGATAAGAAGACCCCCTTCACGTCAATTTTTCACTCACTTAACTTCCGTTGTTGTTGTTGTTATTGTTTTTAATTCATTTTTAACACTTTTCACTCAATTTTCGCGAGAAAAAAATTTTTTTTTTTTTTTCAAAGTCTTTTTTAACTAACAAACAAAAAACAAAACAAAGCAAAAACAAAAAGAAAATTGTGTGGGGGATTCAAACTATGGACAATGGATACAATCAATTTACCCCAAAGGGTGAATTCCCCACCTTTGTATTTCAAAAGAAAATAAAAGAAAATAAAAAAATAATACTAACCACCAACAACACCCATCATCCCCCTTAAAAAATACTCCCTGCACCTCTGCATGACTTCACTTTCACTTTTACTCTACTACGTACTGGTTGCTGTTGTTCTTGTTTTCTTTGGAGTTGCTGTCGAAAAAGCACAAGACTTGTTCTTAAGTCGGTGCAAAGATCTAGTACTACATTAAAAAAATATATCCACAGGCAAAAAAGGAGCTGACTATAAAGGAAAAAAAAGGACGGTCCAGCTTGAAAAAATCTGGTAGCGTTACTGTCTTCAAAAGAAGTTGTGTGTAAAGTAGACCCAGGTGAAGCTCCAATTTCATTTATCGGCCTGCCTTTTTTGATACCTTCTGCTACACATTTTGGTATACCGTTACATTTGTTAACCAGGTCAGGTTCCCAGGATGGAAGGTTTTTCGCCGCGCTAATGGCACTAAAGACAATCAAAAGTTCTGTGTACGTTTCTCCTCTAGATGGAGTCAAACCTTCAAATGTAAAATCAGTAGGATTCTGAGTGAGATATTGAGCTCTGGCCATCGCCGTAATCTGCGGTTTGAAAGAAATGAAATATTCTTTAAAAGTTGGATGATTTTGTTGAATAAATTTTTGATTTTCCGCAGTTAGAAACCTTTCAAACAAAAATGGATGGACAGAGGGTTCTTGAAAAAGGTAAAGGATTTCTTTGGCCGTGCTATCTAACTTTTTTGCAAAGTCAACGTCGGAAATTTCCCCAGATGATGGTTGAATATCCAATACACTTGCAAAATAGCCCAAAAAAACGCGAAAAAGCATTGCTGGATCTTGATTTGTTCCATCGAAACTGACTTTAAGTGGTCCGAACTCAAATTGTTTGTTTCCAAAAAGAAACTTTAATGGATTTGAACGTTGAATTCCTAATTGAATAGGCGAAGTAACAGCATTTACTAAAATCAATGCTGGAATACTGGTTATTAAAAGTAAAAATAAGAGAATTCGTGAAGAATCCATTTTTTTAGCGTGTAAAATTCCAATGGATATGGAAACAAATATTGTATATAAATAACTCCTTTGAACTTTTTTGAAGAATAGAAAAGTAGGGAGGATGCCTTCAGAAAAATGGAGCCCGAATAAATAGCCTTTCCTAATATATTTTTTACCTTGACATGGTCTGTCATTTTCTGTACTCTTCTCTTTTTAGATATTTTTTTAATGTTTTTAGTGTTTTTTTAATGGCATGGTTTAAATGAGATTAAATGGTCTGTGTTTTTCTTCTATTTATTCTTTTCACTATAGCATTTCAGAATGGGAAGGTCATGGCAAAAAAACCATCCCCTTTAATCCTTAATTCTTTTCGACCTTTTATTTTTGTTAAGTCATAATGAAAGTTAAGTTTTAAAGAGATCTTTTTTACCTAACCCTTATAGGTTAGGCCTTCTCCTCATAATTTTTTTAACAATTTTTTATTTTATTTTTAAAAGAGTTGTGGCTACCCCTAAGAAAGTTTTTATTTTTTTCTTTCTTTCTTTTTTCTTGTTTAAAGCCAAGTTTAAATACAACCTTTTTTTCTCAAACCTAGTAGGATAAGCCATTATTATTTTGAAATATCCCTTTTTTTCTAACCTCTTAATTTTTTTTTTTTTTAAAGGGCTATGTCGCCCATTGTAAACGCTCGTAAAAAAAATAAGTACCCCCTTAACAAGGGTTGCGAATAGCCTTTTTTTTTCCCTTTATTTTATATTTTATATAATTTTTTCATTCTTTTCTCGCATTTACTCCTGCGAGACTTCTTAATCCCATTTTGAATTTAAGAAGTTCATTTCTCTGAATTGGCTTATTTTCTCTTTCAAAGCTTACTGCACTTGTGTTTCCTGAAAAAAATACAACTTTTTTTTAAGAATTTAAAAGAAAAAAATGAAGTAATGTTTTATTTTTTATTTTTTTTTTTTAAATTTATATGTGCTTAAAAGTTTCCAACTTCATTTTTCAATTAGAATTTTAAAAAAAGGGAAAGAAAAAAACCATTAATTTATGAAAGTGATTCCAATAAAAATTCAATGAAAAAAATTAGAAATATATATATATATTGGACATGAAAAAAACGATTTGACCTTGATGAATTCCTTCATATCACATTTAAAAAAAGGAGCTATGAGCAAAAAGGGTGCTAACTATGAAGGAAATCTAAGATGGTACAGCTTGAAAAACTCTGGTTGCAGAATTGTCTTCGTTATTTTTAATTAACTTAGAGTTCGCAGAATTTTTAATTTCCTTTTGAGGTCTAGTCTCTTTTAAAAAGAGTAAGGGGAAAAAAATATGGTTATTAAGAATACATTATCACTTTGAAAATCAAACGACACTCAAAAGATATTTATTTATTTATGATTCATTTCGAGCTGAACGTGCACCTGCGAAAAAGTTTACATTGAGTTTTAATTAGTTTGAGGTTTTAATGGAGGACGGTCTTTTACATTGTCATATTTATTCTTACAAACGCGCATGCTTCATAAGTGTCCCATTTTGAAAATGAATAAAAATAAATACCCTATTTAAACTGGGAAGAATTAAAAAAAAAAAAAAGAGAGATAAGGAAATAATCTACCTGTAAAAAATTTCAAAACCATTTTCTTTCCTTATTCCGTTTTCCGATTATTAAAAACACTAGTGGAAATATTGAATTGAAAGAAACAAAAATAAATACACATGAAGTTTTCCATGATGCCATGCCATCAAATGGGGTAGGCATTGTAAGGATTCTCTTTTTTTTAAAAAAAAAAAAAAGCTATTTAAATTAAAACTAACAACTTCTGAATGACCGTATTCTTGCTACATGATAAGATACGTCTTGCGGCAGAATATGCTCAGATTTTAATTTTTTTTTTTTTTTTTTTTTTTTTCATACAGAATTCAATGGAAGGTAAATTACATCATCTATTTTAAATACTAAGTTTAATGTTTTTTTCCCTCATTACTCGAGTCAATAAATTCTATCCTAGTGAAATGAATGGCACACGAGAGATTTTTTTTTTTTTTTTTTTTTCTTTACCAGAGAATACAGTATGATTCGAAGCCGTTTTTCATGAAGAAAACATGCGCTTATTAGAGTGAAATAGTAGAAGAAGTATCAGGGCGCGAGTGTTTTTTAGAGACATCTAATGGAAATGTAAAAAAGAAAAAAAGAAAAATTAAAAAAGCGTTAAACAATTTTTTTTTTTTCTGTCTCTCTCCCTCTCTTTCTGTCTTTTTCTCTTTTTCTTTATTTTTTCCTCCTTTTTTTAAACTTAAAATGTACTTCACAATTAAAAAAAGGTACCAGATGAAGTAATGGAAATTTTTCTTTTCTTTACAAAACTAGAAATATCATTCGCGGGTTCTAAATATAGCAAAAAATTTAAAAAAAGGTGTTAAGTAAACTATTTAAGAAATTTATTAAATTTCTACGAATTTGGGGATATGCGAGGGAGAAAAAAAAAGTACGCACGTTTTTCTGATCGTATAGGAGGCGATTTACTTTCATCTTCGTATGCTTTTCGAAGCCTTTTTGAGTTATCAAGAAAAACAAAAAAAAAAGTAAATAAATAAATTATTTAAAATACCATAAATGAAAAAATAGGTAGAAGAAGCAAAAAAAAAAAAAAAAAATTAAATAAAACTTCTTTTATGTTATTGAAATTCTTAACCATTGAATTATATATCAAAGTAATATAAATAAGGATTAAAATTTAAGTCTAAAAAGAAGGAAAAAAGGAGAAGGAAAAAAAAAAAAAAACGGATTAACACATACAACGTATCATTATGGTTAACGAAAGTCCATTTGTTTTTCTTTATGTAATGAAGCACTTGGTCACATGAAGAACGGCCATGCTTAGGCCCGAAATCCAAAGTGGTCACAAACTCAATAAACGAATTAAGTTCTTCGGAATCAATTTCCATCGGATTTAGAAATATAGAAGAATCCAAACTAGTGAACTTAGTCGCTGTAGAGTGGCCCGAAGAGGAGGCAGCTTGAGTAGATTTATTAGAATGAAAATCTATAGCAATGTAAGCAGTCCAAGGTGAAGCCAAGGTATCCCAAAGAGTGATCAAATCATGAACAGTAGAAAGCTCTTTTTGTGAAGTGATTAATCTACTGAATTCATCGTCTGGAAAGATTGGAATACATTCAAGAGAGTCTTGCTGTTGCCAAGGTAGACCATATTTCCAAGGTTCAGGTAAGTTCAAGGAAGTAGAAGAAAGTTCAGGGGAGCCTGGTGAATAGAAATAAAGCGTCGTAGGTGAAGAGCATAAGGAAGGAAAACATGTCAAAGTGTTTTTCCACCAATCCAAAAAAGCCTTCCCTTGAATTTGATGCTTGTTTAAATTTAATTTGGAATGATAAAACAAATATTCCGGGGCAGATTTTGCATATAAATGAAAACGGCAAGGGGATGGTAATAAATAAGGTATTGAAAGTAAAAAAGATTGTATTAAAAAACGGATGGAATGTTTAGGAACATTTAAATCCGGTAGACCTGTTGAATCCAATTTATCAAAAAACAATAAAGAGGAGAGGTTTGACGTCTTTTTGATTGAATTCGTTTTTGTTTCAAGTGTCGTTCCATTTTCCTTATGTTGTAAAATCGTTGGTAAAGAACAAGAAAGATATTCTAAAGTGGTAAATCCAGAAATCAAAGAGCATTGAGAAAAGTCATCCATCTTTTGCATAGTCTTGTCGATGTTGCTAACATTATTATTTGTGAGTTTTTCCTTGTGTTGATAAAAAAGTAAAACGAATCTTTTTCTAAAAGGAACCAAAGGGTCAGAATTGCTTTTGTTTATTACGTTGGATTGAAATGGAGAAGGTTTAAATACGTTGCTAGAAATGAGATTCAAAATTTTAAAAGAACCCATTATGATTTTAAATTTACTTCTTTAAAAAAAAAGAAAGTTTTGAAAGGAAGAAAAAAAAAATGAAAAATGGTAATTAAGTATGTGTTCGTTTCTAAGTTCCTATTCGTATACTTCCAATGTACGGTAATTGAATAATACCAATTCAACAAAAGGAAAGAAAAAAAGGTGTGAGTGTGTGTGTGAGTTTGTGTGAGAGAAGAAAGACTTGCGATTTAAATTTGATTTTTTTTCTGAATTTTCTTTTTCTTCTTTTTTTTTTTTTTTTTTAACTTAGGCAAGTTGTTTTTGAATGGAAAGAAATAATGAATTAAAAAATCAAACTCACTTCAAATTCAAATATCTTTTTCTTTTTTTTTTTTTAATGGTTTTTTTCGCGTTTAAAAAAATGAAATAAAATCAAATGATTATTTTTAGTAACGAAATAAATTTTTAATTCAAATCATACAACATCATTTGAATTGAATGGGAAATTTGAATTACGATTAAAAATGAAAAAACAAATACATACTATATATATCTTGAACAAAAAAAGGTTAAAACAAAAAGAAAATAAAAAAAAAATATATAAATAATATGCCTACGCGTCAAAAAAAATGAAATTAAAAATTAAATTAAATTTAGCGTTCTCTCTCTCTTTTTCTTCATTATAAAATCAATTCCCATTTATTTATTTACCCCCACTGTTCTTATTCTATTTTCCTCTATTAAAGAGTGTTTATTGTTCAATTAATTCTTATTCAATTCTTCTGCGATACAATGCTAACGGATTCTACCCTTCCACAAACCGTAATTGTATGTTAAAAACTTTCTTCTTTTGTTTTTTAATTATTATTATTATTATTTTGGTTATAAGTTGTAGATGCTGTGACTGGAGAAAGTCAAATCATTATGCCAAGTAGGGTGGACTTATTCTTTTTTTATTTTTGTTTTTTTTTCTTTAATTTCTAAATTTTTTTCTTTCATTTTAAAAAGGATATTCATATAGAAAATTCTGATGATCATCGTAATCCTACCAATTTACGAAGCCATGCTGCATATATGTCCTTCACAAGATTTTGGCAAGCTGCAGGGAGTGCAGGTAAATATACACTGGACACAATAGATTCAGTAGGTGAAAAGGTAGCCGACTTCTTTGGAATCACAGCTCCGAAATATAGCTTGTATTTAGAAGAAGCTTTAGATCAAGCACAAAAGGTATATAAGTGTGAAAAAAGTAAAAAAAAGAAAGAAAGAAATCATAAAAATGATAAGCGATTAATCCTAATAAAAAAGAAAACTTCTTCCTTTCGTTTATTATCGTAAAGAAGGCGAAAAGAAATTCATAAAACCAGGAATTTAAAAGTTCCCTTCTATCGAATTTTCGATCAAAAAAAAAAAAAAAAAACGACGCGACGTATGTTAACCTCATGCATATTCCACCCACTGCTGAACTTTTTTCTTCTTACTTCTTAAAACCTTTTCATGGTCTTTGAATCGCGTCGTCATTAGCATCAATCTTATTTGGTTCAAACTTCCATCACTGAAAATGCTCGTCGTAAAAATCCGTATTTGGGGGTTCCAGATTCACCGAAACATTTTATAAGTTCAAGGCTCTTTGCTTTTTCTTCTTCAAAATCCAACTCACCTAAAGTCATAGGTGAACTTTAACTTTCTCTTTTTCCATAGCCCTTTTCATCCTAGCAAAAAAAAAAAAATGTATAGATACAATCACTCTCGCACACGCACGAAAAAATAAAAAATAAAATGTAAAAAAATCAACATTCCCTTTTTCTGAATCTTTTCTTCTTTATTTTTTTTACTTTCTTTCGTTTCTTCATTTTGACGACCTTAAAAAAAAAATTCTTTGGTCTATGGAATATAAGCATGTCTCTTACAATTTTTTTTTTTTTTTTCATTTTCTAATATCGTAGGATAAGAATTTTATTTATTGAATTTAATAAAGATTTTTACCACGATGAAGGTTATACTTATGTATACTTGCACAGGTTTCAAAGAAGATGATTTTCTTTATTCTATCAGGAGAATTAAGTTGACTAAGGATATTTAAAAAAAAAAAAAAAAAAGGAACCGACAGCAAAGCGCATTAATCACATCGCGTTATCTATTCCAATGAGAAAAATAATGGGAAAGTGAAAAAGAAACAGGCATTTAAATAAAGGCTACCCATTTCTTATATTAAGAAAAAAAAAAGCAACCCAACAGTTAAAAGTTAAACGAAGCCTAAAAAAAAAGAAAACAGGACATGCATCAAAGTGAGGCTAATACGGCGAATGTAATTTATATAGATCTTTTTTTTTTTTTTTTTTTCATTTTAGGTTGAGAATCTAAAAGTTCCAAAAAAAGAAAAGAAGGAACAAAGTTTTTCAAAAAAAAAAGGATTATTGAATAAAAATAGATCTTAGGTTAGAGTGAAAAAAAAGAAAAAAAAAAAGTTTTTCATACTTTGTTTTATCTTATTTTTGGTGCAAATGTTACAAAAACGGTGAGAAAGATATTAAAAGCGATCTCCCCTCCTCCTTCTCACCCCCCGAAAAAAATGGACATAAGGGGCCAACATCATCCATTTTTTCTAAGAGGATGGTGAAGTACATGGATCCAACCGATTCCAATCCAATGTTCCTTCATGATTGATCACTCCTATTCGATGCCAGTAGCTAGGCATACGTATTTGTGCGTCGTAGGCAATGAAAGCGGGTCGCATTAGGGTGTTCACACACTGGTTGCGTTGTTCTACCACGCTGGGGGTGTTTTTTTCAGGATCTTTGGAGGTGTCAATCGAGCCGTCTGTAGTGAGTGAGGGTTTTGAGGGACTCGATTTTTTGTCTTCGTTGGACTTTAAGGAGGTCCAATGTTGAATCCATGGTTGTGTCAATTGAATGTACTGTCGACACGCTTTTAAATACTTGTCAAGAAGTTCCTCACTAAGTTGGGTCGTTGAGGAAGTGGTAGGGGACGAAGTCGAAGGGGAAGTAGAGGTGGAAGTGGAGGGGGTGTATTGAAATACATAACCTTCAGAAGAAGTGCTTAAACCACTAGGAATGAATTCCGGGATCAACCATTTATCTAATTGATTGGCTTTGACAAAGACAATTTTGGATTGGACCACAGGGTCTAAATACCCTTTAATCACTTTCCAAACACCTTGAAACAACCAAGGAGCATTGACGATCAAACATAATCCCAAAGATTCAGGATAATACGATTGGAGTGTGGAAATTAAAAATTTAACAACTGGGTAATCCATGTTTTGCATCGAAAATCCTTCCATGTTAAAAACAATCGTGACTTTACCTTGCGGATTAGATAAGAATAAACGTGCTGTTTCAATCATGTACACCGTGAAAAGTTCTAATTGATCTTGAGAATGACTACCACGGATATGATGTTTTACATTGATGTACATCACCGGACGTTGGTGTTGATCGTATCGGTACAAAAACGTTTTCCCTTCAAACTGCGTATGTTCTAATTGAGATTCACCCTTTTCAATGACAGATTGAACACCATACGTAATCCGCCAGTGTAAACTAGAAAAAAGCATATAAAAGGCATCATACACTTCAAATTTTCGTGCTCGAAGAAATCGAAGTAAAAAAGCGTCTGGAGAAAGACCCTAAACACATGACAAATGTTTTTATTTTTATTTTCATTTTTATTTTTTTTGCCGAATGGAGTTCATTGAAACAAACGGTAAAACAAAGGGTATACAAGGTATGAGAGATAGAAGAAGGAGGGACGGTAGGAGAAAGAAGTTTCAATGAGTACTAAGTAACTATATATATATAGAAACCCCTCTTTATTCAATGGAAGTTCATCAAAACTTTGGATTTACTTAAAAAAAAAAAAAGGGAAGAAGAAGAAGAAGAATCCTGTTTAAAGTAGAGTGGTTTATAAACATACATGGCATGCTAACCAGAACTCCGTTTCGATGTCTTTGATGGTCACCTCTTTCTCTGTAGTTTTTTTTTCAACAAGACCAAGTTTTTTAATGAAATTCACAATCGTGGAATGACGAAGGTACGCTTGAGGTGCACTGAGCACGTCTAATAACAATGACCAGAGTTCAGCTAACCGTATTGTTTGAGTATCGTCTAAGATGCCGATATAACCCGAGACTTCATCTAAAAGCAATAAAAATTTAGATTGGTGGAATGGAAAGTGAACAGAAGACGAGAGAAAAGAATCAAGTAAAAAAATCTTTTGAAAACAACAACAACAACAACAGCGAAGTGTCGATGATCCGCTTTAAAATAACAATCGAACAAATGCGCGACCAAGAGATCCAGAACACGATGAGTAAAGTGAATAGCAAGTTAAGAGGGGATCAAGTCCCCTTGTTATGAATGTTATAGATATAGATATATATAAAAAAGAGTGTGAATTTTTCTCAGACTAGATTCTTTTATTTTGATAGAAATCAGGCAGGTCATCGATTTTGATAGCTTCCTGTTCTTCCCATCCTTTTTTTTTTTTTTTTTCAACTTTCAACTTTTCATATGCAGTTAAAGAAAGGTTAGACAAGAAAAAAAAAGGAAGGAGAAGAACTTTAAAAAAATAAACTAAAAAAGTAAAAGTGATTCCCCCTCCCCCCTTCTTTTATTCATACCGTTGATTGCTGCTAAGTCATTTTCTGAACAATTTAAGGACATCACCGATGATTTAAATTTGTCTGAATTTGCGGAAGACCCCATTTTTTAAACTTTTTGAAGAGGCGTAGAGTACAAAAACGAACGTTTTCTATGTAGATATTTATTTATTTTAATGAATGTATATAAGAAATGTAATATAAGAAACGGAAAGAAAAGAAGAGACAAGAGCGACCTTGAAACTCAACAAAAAAAAAAAAAAAAAAAAAAAAA
>JADGJU010000433.1:0-10282 GCA_026937265.1 Coelomomyces lativittatus
AAAAAAATAGAGAATCATAAAAGGATAAAATAATAATTTTACCATGAAAAAAAAATAACAATTGATAAATAAAAAAATAAAAATACTCATGATTTTTCACAAATATTTTCGTGACATTCTCCACTCTGATGTAGAGTCTTCTTACAGGTATGACTGTTGTGGCCAGGTTGTCCACATCTTGAGCACTTGTGACCAGTAGCATATTCAAATAGCAACTTGTCTCTTTGATTTGCTCTGTTCTTGGACCCTGCCAGTCGACTGTGCTTTTTAGTTACCACATCTGGATTCAAAAGTGTTTGCAATGGAGTCTGAGTCGCCTCATACAATCTTGCACTTATAACTGAAAGTTGATCTTCATCTGCTTCATACACTCTGTTCTCAAGAGCCTTCAGTAAACACTTTCTGGGAGAATGCAGTAGCTCAGCAGTTACAGTAGGAATTGGAGTAGATTCTCTAACCAGAGCAGCAGACAAATGCCATTGACTATGAATATTGTTAGTATGAAATCTTGCATTATCTTTGATGTAATGCTTGATTTCATGCTGACAAGGAATTCGGAATGTTGCACAAAATAATCCTGTACATTGCATATCCTCATTAGCATCTATTTGGCAGTAAAATTTGTACACATTTAGAATCATATCCAGTGCATGCTTAGATATCTTTCAGATCAGAGGTTTCATGAAGTCCACATATTGATGTAGTGCCCAACTATTTTTTTCTGACTCTTCCTGGAAATGTAATTCCACATGCTGTGTTTTCAGATATTGACAAATCTTTCTGACCACTGTAAAAAGATGGTTATTAACAATATGTAAGACTCTCTTGATGACAAAATGATTACCCTTGGTGTGCAAAGTGGTACTTGTTCTGAAATGAGGAAAGCATCCAGTCCAATGGCATATAGTCTTAGTTTTATGGGTAAGCCAAGTGTCTTGGACATATTGAACTAGTGCATCTTGGTTTGGTCACCATTTGGCTTGAAACATGGTCCACAAATTTTCAAATTCCATTACAAGTGAGCAATTTACAAGTTTTTTCTAGTCCTCCATGAAGGCATCAGTGTTGTCTTTTCTTTCAAACTTCTTGCTGGCATTAGCCAGAATATTCTTTCCTACATGCCATAAGCAAAGTAAAGTTTGGGCCCTTGGAAAAATGACATCCAGTGCAGATATCAGCACAAGCTCCTGATCTGTAACAACAACAGAGGGTGTGGTCACCTTTTGAAATGCCTGAAGAGCCCAAATGTACATTGGTTCTGTTTCATTGTGTATAAATGCGAACGCGGCATTAAGGTGTTGTTTGTTGTAGTAATGCCTACAATGTTCAGCATGGGCATTCCAAATCAATTGGTCTTATAGGTACAATCCATTATAAACACAACATTAAATCACCTGGCAAGATTCATCAATTCCACAGTGGAGAAAAAAAGGCCACATAATGATCTGTCTTCATCTACTTTAATATTGTGGATGAAATCACTGGTGCTCAATTGACAATAAAATGCTTGAATGGGAGACCATCCAGTAAGATAATCTTTTCTCAAGTTGACTCTTTTATTGTAAATTTCTTGTCTAGTTGTCCATTGATTCCCAGTATTTTCTTTCAAAAAAGTAAATGTTTCTAGCACTCCATCACCAGCATTTGCCTTGGCTCAAAAAATGTGCTTTTCTTCATCTGTCAACTTCTGAGCAGATGCAATCCTGCTAAGATCATTGGTAATCTGGTGATTGTGCTCTAAAATTATTTGTCTAACACTCCATTGTCCAGCTTTCTTCAAATAGTTTGCTTGGACATAGAAGGGGCAGTCATTTAAGCAGGTACTTGAATGTCTCTTTTGAGATTCTTTATTCAAGTCTAAGCGGTTGCAGTACTTTCCCCAAAAGTAGCACTTGAAAATGATTTTCCAATTGTTAAAGTGGCTGGATACAGAAACAATCACATTCTGAGAATGAAAGTGCTCTTTAAGAGTGGTAATAAGTGTTTCTCTATTGTAAACTTGTTTAAACTCCCTGTCACTAGAGTATCTATCTCTGTGATTCAGGAGTGGTCAGATTAGTGTTGGTGAAAGGTGTTGAATAAGGAAGTTAAAAATGGGGTGATGATGGATGGAAGTGAATGACTTATTTTTTAAGATAATTATAAATAAACTTTTTTAGAAAGGAAATAAGAAAAGTGAGCAAGGTAGTAAAGAGAAAATATTTATTAAAATGCTACCCAAGCCAAATTAGGCTCCAGGTCCTATTTATACTCCTCCGTTTCATTTAAACCAAGGAGTTAATTCATTAGAAATGACTTAATTGAATGAAAAATAAAGGAAATTGAAAAAAAAGGAAAGAAAGGAAGGAAGGACCCATCACCTGACTGGGTAATTTCATAAAAGGAAAAGGTAAAGAAATTCCTGGGAAAACAAAACCTTTCCTGGGTATCCTAGGAATTTAAAAGAAGGAAAAAAGTTAAAGAGGGATTCCCAGGAATACAACTAATTCCCATGAGGATAAATAAAGAGAAAAGCAAAATAAGATTTTCTGGGATTTACAGGTCAAATCCCAGATGGAATAAAAGAGGAAGGAAAAAAAAGAAAATAAATAAATAGAGTTTTTATAAAGAAAGGAACTTTAAAAGTTCCTACACTATCAGGAAAATTTTCATCCATGATAAAATCAGTTGTTGAGTTTGATCACACATATTACACACTAAATAAGAGATATATAGTAAAATACAGTACTGTATTATAGATGATAATATTCAATATGGGATCATGTGACTATTTATATATATATATATATTTTAAAATGGGGGAGGAAATAAGGGATTCTTTTGTAGTGTAGCAACTCCAAGAGTTCCTTTTTCATTCCTTTCTCCAACCAGTCCCTCTTTCTACACCCAGTTCTCTACCAGTTCTTATCTCTACACCCGGTCCTTCCATTGAAAACCAGTCCTTCCTTTGTTAGCCAGGCCTCACCTAGTCTTTAATATCTATTTACTATTTCTTTTACATTTTATTTCAATTTATTTTTATTTGCTTCTTTGCCTCTATTTTTTTTATTCTTTCTTATTTTCCATTTCTTAATACTCCAGTCACCTGATCCAGATGACTGGGTTTCCCTTTTCTAAATCCCATCACTATTTTTATTATTATTTCATTTCTTCCTATTTTTGTTATATTTGAAATTATTTCCTTTTAATTCCTTCATTTGGCAAATGGTCAAATAACTTGTCAAGTGACTTTCCTTCTTTCTTCATTTCCTTTTTTAAACTTTCTTCTTTTAAATTTTAAACTTTAATTTCCATTTTTGTAACATCCCTTTTCTGGAAGGGTATAAAAGAGAATGGTGAACAATTTGTTATTCACCAAGGATTTTTTTAGGGAATTTCTTCCAACTTTCAAAAAAATCGATATTTATCTAAATTTGTTTCATCTCAAAAATTCAAAATAGTTTTCTTTACTCAATAAAAACAACCAAACTTCAAAATATATAAGAGATCTATCCACTGACTCCCAAAGCACTATGACACATAATTAAGTACCAAGGAGTATAAACAAATTTACAGTAGGCTTAAAAACATTTTCCTAAAAAAGAAGAAAAACCCATAAAAGGATAAAAAAATAATTTTACCACAAGAAAATAACATTTATTAAATGAATAAGAAGACAATCCTGATTTTTCACAAATATTTTTGTGACACCTTAAACAAGCATACCAGCTTACCTTTGTTACACTTCTTAATCATTTTGTGTACTCTGTTATACAACAGGTCAAAAGTTATTAATACTTTCTCATGTTTCTGCTAACTAAAAAAATTCACTAATCTTTACCTTGATTTAAGAACACAAATAACTAAAAAAACAGCTATTAATTTATTTTATTAGACTAAAATTTGTAAGAAATATACTTTAAATTCTTTTGTATTTTATGATTTAATTTAATTTATTTTTTTTCTTTTATTATTTTCCTTAAGTATTTTGTTATTTTCCTTTAGCTTCTTTTTCTTGAGTCCTTTGTAAAGTAACTCTATTAGAATGAGCTATTAGTTTTAATACAAAAAAAAAAAAGAATATGACTAATTGAAATTTTATTAATATGGTGAAGATTTAAAAATAGAGGAAAATCCCTTCTTTTTAAAACCTCTAAAAACACAAAGAAAAATTACAAATTTAATAAGAACAAATATAGAAATAAAACATCAGAACACCAAAGAAGTTTTAAAAAAATTTGTCCAGAAGTTTCTCATATTTCATACAAGATTTAAAATAAAAAATAAAGAAGCTATGAAATATACATAAATGAAACAATGATAATATTTAAATTATGAGAAAAAAAAACATGAAAATGCTTCATTTCCCTAAAGAAATATGTAGCGAGATGAAATAAAGGAATTAAATAAAATGGAAAATGGAAAATTGATAGAAAGAATAAAATTTGCTAAAATAAACAATTCTCCATGGAAAATCAATTATATTATTCGTGAAAATAAAATTATGAAATGAAAGAAGAAAAACATTAAATAGTTATTCACGAAAATGAAATAAAGGTGAGAAAAAATTCAGGAATATAAAGAAAAAAAGAATTACTATTTTTTTGTGAAACTCATAGTAAAATATTAGTCATTAAAAAAATTGAAAGTAAATATAACTCTACCTCTTTTTTTTTAAAATAATTAAAATTAGTTAATGAATTAAAGTAAAGTAATGTCATCATGTGTATGAAAGTAAAAGTACCTTTTACTTCATCACAACATGTCTGGATGGAAACCTCTTTTTCCTTCCATCCTAACATTGTGAAAAAATTAAATATTTATCAAGAAACACAGATAAAAAAATAGTTCACAGATTTATTTCTTTCATTGTTCTAAAAAGTAATTTAAAAATCAAATGTTATTTTATGGAAAATGTTATTTAACCTAGAAAATTTGTTATTTAGTCTATATTAGGATGTGTCATGTTCTATGTTACCTAATCTTAAGTTCAAAGAATTTGTAAAAAAAAAAAAAAAAAAAAAGGAAAATGTAGCCTTGGATGCCTGTTTACATCAAAAAAAATATTTTAAGATTTATTCCAATGTTGGGATTTCTGCAAGTGGGGAAGTACCTGCTATTTATGCACATTGTTTTCAAATGAAAATTTAATGAAAAAAAATTAAAGAAAAAAATTTAATAATCTACATTCTGCATACAATTCATAATAAGAAATAATGAAGAATTAAATAGAAAAATATTTTTTTAAAATCTAGTACAAAAAAGATCACACAAAGTAAACAATAATCTTAGAATTAATTATATATATTAAAAATAATAAAATAGAAACATAGTCAATAAAAGGACTGCATGCATTTAGATATTAACAGAAATGTATGTAATATGTTGTTTCATGAGGAGCATTTGGAGACATGTTGGAATCCCATCTTACCTTTGGAAAACACATGTATGACATGGTATAACAGTCTACAATTTGCCATGTGATTCAATTTATTAAAAAGGATATGTTTAACTTCTTATGAATGAAAACTTTGCTTTTTTTTTCCCCCCCCATTCAATTTACTTTAATTTAATTAACTTTTAACTTTTATTTTAAGTTTTCTTTTATCTTTTAAAAATGACAAAATATTAAATTGATGAAAGTCTTTAAAAACCTTTTGGACACTGCAACTCTTTGTTCAATTACCATAAAACAAATAAGTGAAATTTCTTTTTTATCATGCAACCTTTGTTTTATTTTGTAGACTGATTACAAGTTGGAAAGGAAAAAGAAAAAAATAAAAAAAAGTTAAGATCATGTAGGAAATTATAAAGTAGAATCTATCTTTAAAAATTGATTTCATTGGTTAAATGAATATAACATTTTTACTCAGCTTATTTATTAGTAAAATTTAAATTTTGTTTATATGCATTTGAAAATTTTTTTCTGATCAAATTGCTATTTTATTTTTATTTTTATTTTTGTTAGTTAGTCTTGTTGGTCAACTAGAGTATTCATTTAATATACAGTCATTATTTTTTAACTTTTTTTTTTTTTATTACAACCTATGAATCCCCAATCTCCTTTTTACACATGACAAAATAATTTATACCTTTTTTTAATTCATATATAAGTATCTAGAAGATGGCATTTAAGCTAGAATCACATTTACACATTAGATTAAAAAAAAAAAAAAAGGAAATCAATCTAAATGAAGACAATGAGGATGTGCATATTTTGTAAGTGAGATACATCAGTACTCAAAAAAAAAAAAAGAAAAAAAAAAAAGATTGATGAATAAATAAAACTGAAGTGCAACTTGATAAATTCTTTTTAAAATTCATAGTAAAGTGTGAGTAAAATGTTGAGAGGGATAGTAGTTTGTAAATTCGTTACAGTCCCAATAAAACTGTGAGATTAGGATGGAGTTTTTTTTAAATGACCTGGTCTAAAGTAGTAAAAGTTGTTAACAAAAAAAAAAAAAAATTTAAATATTTTTCAAAAATTTAGAAAAAAAATAGAAAAAAAGTTTTTAAGCTAACAAAAGCGAGTCACGTGGAAAAATTGTAGGCTAAAAAACATTTTCCTATATTATTTTTTAACTGTTTTTCTCTTTTTAGTTTCTTTCTTTGCTATTTTTCTTATTCAATTTCAAATTTTTTCTCGGGTCATGTGATTTGTTTTTGTAATAAGTTTAATACTCACATTGTGAAGTCAACAATGTTGTCATCCAAAAGTTTAAGCTTTCACTTGCCCTTCTGACCTATAAAATATTTTGATAACTCCTTCTTTGTGGTTTGAGGATGCATAAAACCAAAGGAACAATAAATAACATAGTTATTAGACTGAATTCTTCCTGACCCTACTACCTTTTGCTACTTTATGTTCTTACTAAGGATGTTTTTTATTTTAATTAAAATTAAATTTATTTTTCTTTTTTAAATGATTAAAATATATTTTTATCACTATATTCTCATGTACTTCATGAAGTTTTATCCCTTTTCTTTTGAATAAGCTTTAGAATTTAATATAAAAATATAAGTAATTAATTACCAACTAACTTTATTAATTTGGCAAAGATCTAAAATTAGATGAAATTCCCCTCCTTTTAAATCCCCTCAAAGTACACAAAAAGAAAAACAATATTACACATTTTTTTCTTAAGAAAACTTCATCCCAAGCATTTCTCACCCTTTATACAAAATTTAAAAGAAAATGAAATAAAATAAAAAGATTATATGAAAAAAACAGAGTGAAATGGAAAGAGTAAAAGAGAACTTTCCTAACAATGCCATCAGAAAAAAGTGTACTTCCCAGAGATTAAAGACCAAGTTCGTGACTTATTTCACATTCATTTCCCACATTCCCTAGTCATAGAAAGTTTACCTGTTCTCGAAAGTCTGGGAACAAAAAAAAGAAGTTCATATAATAAAATAAAATAAAAATAAATAAATTGAATTAAATAATTCAAAAGAAAACAAAAGAAAACAAATTGAAGTTAAAAGGAAAATTCCAGAATAGATAATTCTTTTTTTACTCTCTAATCATCTGTTCCTTTTCCTATCATATGCACAAAAGGTTAAACCTTTTTGTCACAACATGCTAGAATAAATATTAATTAATTACTGCAAATTAGTCAGCACAGAGTGTTTACAAGTGAGAGACAGAATCACTTAATGTAAATGTAAAATGTTTTACAAGAATAAATTTAAAAAAAATAAAATATTTATGCTTGGAACTTGCTTAAAAGTCAAATAAAATTAATCGAATTAATTTCATTTAAAAACCAGAGAAAATTTCCTAATTTAAGAATATAGCACTAGAGAGAGTCCTTAAGTCAGAGAAATTTAAGAATAGAAATAGAAAGTAGTTTAAGTTTAATAAAAATGGATTTTATTAAGAGACCAGAGTGTATTAAGAAGCAGAGATGAGTATAAGAAGTCATCTCTCAAAAAGGCTAGGAACAGACTCCTATTTAAACCTTTTTTATGGGGAACATGGAGATGATACCTTGATGTTCAGAAGAATAAAAAAAAGTTATAAAATTACATTTTGAAGGTAGAAAATAAAAAGAGGAAAATTAAAAAATTGAAAAGTTCATGAAGATGTCAAAAATAGAAGTGTTGAAGAAAAAAATAATAAAAAATAAAAGTAAAAAGAATAATTGGGTTTTCTCAGTTTAAACAATGAAATTCTAAAAGAACAAATAAAAGTAAAAAAAGAAAACAAGTTTTAGATGTGTTTGCAATTTGAAGAAATTTAGGAAGAATATTCATGAGTAATTGGAATGAATATTCTAGAAGAAAAAAAAGAAAATAAAATAAAATAAAAATAGAATAAAAATAGAATTGAGAACAAATAAAAGTAAGTCAATGACAAATCAATTTAAAAATAAAATAAGAAGTAATTAAAAATAAAAAGAATGTCAAACACAAAAGTTAGAAGTGAAGTATGTTTGAAAAAACTTAATTTAGAATTTTATTTGAAGTAGTCTGAAGCATTAGGAGAGGGAATAGGGTGTAGGGTCGAGTGATGCCTAATGGGACTCATGACATTTTTGGTTGAAGTAAGGTTTTTTTCTTGAATTAATTCTTTTGAGTGATCTTTTCTATCTTTTTTTTTTTTTTACTTCATTCTTGAATTAATGCAAGTTCATGAAAATTTCAAGGATAATTTTTTATTACTTTATTTTATTTTCACATAAAATTTTATTTTTTTTAAAAAGTATTACTAGATCTTCTCAGTGTTTAGGAATGAGTGTTTTATTGGGGGAGGGGTGTTATGAACTATAATCTGTTCAAACAATTATAATTCTTTATGTCTAATTAATTCTCTCATCACCTTTATAATTCTTCTCTTAATATTTATTTCCCTCCTTTCTCATTTCCATTATTTTTTATCTCTTTCTCCCTTGACTTCTCATTTTCTATAAGATGACATATCCAATCTCATTACTTGACATCTCCTTTACTTAACATCTCAATAATCATAATCCTAACAAATTCAGAAAACACTCTCCCCATTCCACTCATCCTTCATTTTAATTTCATTATGACTTCTATTTAATTTTGATTCTTTCCTTTCATTATTTATAATACTTATTTTGTTTACCTAATTATTTTATCTCCTTATCATTTCTTATTTTATTGTATTGTCATTTCTATTTATCTTTGATTATTCCATACTTTGTTTTCTTGGATTTGTAATATTCTCTTAGGGTATTTAAACCCTGAACGCCTATGTAAATCCTTAACATTTTAAATAGGTTCCAACTAATAATCTTAATAAAAACTTCTTTTATTCTTGAACTTATTTTGAATGGTTTATTTTTGCTCACCTTTCACAAGTCTTTCATAACTCGTGAATTTCTTAATCTCTAACAGGAGGGGAGGGGGATAGATTCAAAAATAAAAAAAATAAGTAAAAATAAAAAAGGAAGTGTGGGAATTTTTTTTTTTTTTTTTTTCAGTATCTGGGTGATGATAGTTTTTAATGTGCAACAGGGGAAATCACCATAGGGGAAATTCCCCCATGCAGTAGCTTTCTCTTTGTTTTTTCTTAGAAAATTTTCATTTTATTTTATAAATTAAGGGGAAGTCACCATAGGGTGAATCCCCACACCTTTCTCTCTTTTTTTTTGTTATGTCATTAAAATTATGAAGTGAATTATTAAATTATAAGAATTTCATTTCATTTTGGAATGTGAAGTGTGTATGAGATCAAAATTTAAAAAATATTACCTAAAATGAGTCCAACTTTGTGAAAAGTGGTAAAGAAAGTGATCTTAAAAATAAAATTTTTTTTAGAAAGCATTATGTTAAGGAGTAGGTAGCATAGTCCTAATCTAACATTGGGCAAATCACAATTTCATTAGTGAAAATTACAAAAATACCCTCAATATAAAAATAAAATACAAAATTGCCCTTTCACAAAAAAAATTGCATCATTCCTACTTTCATTTTTAAATAAGTTTCTTTTTCTTTTTCTTTTTCCTTTTCACCTTCTCACACCTATTTCATGCAGATTGTGGTCACTAAGATAAAGAAAACTATCAAACAACCCACCCCTCACTCGGAGCAATACACAACTTGTAAACATGGTAAATGTGTTTGGATCCATTTTCTTAACACCAGCATGCTGGATACTATTTACATGAGATGAAAAAGGAATTCAATAACTTTTACTCTTCATACACATACACATCAGAGACTTGAGAACAATGATTTCTTTCAAAAATATAATGATCAAAGTTTAAGTGATGCATGGTTACTGTTGTAACTATTACTAATAAGTTCTAAATGGGTTTTATCACTAGTTCCCATT